>JAVJIF010012665.1:0-116826 GCA_038442645.1 Agave tequilana
ACATCAAATGTCCAAGGTTCACTATAGCATTCAAGTCTCTATACATTTTCCTTCGTTTACAGTGTGTAGTGCTGCTGGATGTGTCAATATCAAGCCCCTTCAATTCAAATATAATTCCACACGACCCTTGAGAGTTTGCAACTCACGGGAGACTGCCAAAAGATTATATTGTATGATTTAGCCATCCACAGATAGTGAAATGTTTCAAAATTTTATCAATAGCTTGAGAAAAATTTTGGGAGATGACAAACCGTATTACCTCTGCTTGCCTCTTGGCCTGCTCAGCACAGAGGTTTTCAGGATGTTACCATGAAGCGTCCTCTCAGCTATATCCCATTGGGCGTCCCTTCCCTCCCTTACATAATCCTTCTTGATAGTGAAGGCAGTCTGCAAATTTCGGGGGCAAAATAGTGTCAAGAAGGATCTTCAAAGACAAGCAGCAATTATACTAAACACAAGACAGAAGAAGGATGTTTACATTGTTCTCTAGAACGTTGTCCCACACCCTTCCACTTAGGATGTAGCGGATACCAACTTTGAACAAGTCAAGAGGGAGAAGAAGACGACACTGTAAAGCCAGATAACTCCAGCCCATCCCAAGCCAATGCCCTTGATACATGAAAAACCCCAGTTGACTTTGACAGCTATGAGTAAGACGACACTGTAAAGCCAGATAACTCCAGCCCATCCCAAGCCAATGCCCTTGATACGTGAAAAACCCCAGTTGACTTTGACAGCTATGACAGTTGCAACCTGCCAAAAAATTTGTCTAACAGATCAACAAGAAATATTAAACTTGACGTGGTATAATCATGAAATTTTAAGATTATTTAGCTGTGGACTCTAAAGACCAGTTGATATTGTAGATGTATTCATATTTCACTCAGCTGTTAAATGGAAAGAATTAATAAAAACATATTTTCCATATAGAATAAATAGTTTAGAAAGGAGGATGAGGAAAATAAATCTTACAAACTGAAGCAGAGAAACAAATCGACTTATTGCAAAGGGCAGAGAAACTAATTTGAGATAGAAACTGTTGGCCCAAAGGCCCATCGCTCTAGTTTTAATGATGATTAACTCATGTAGTTATAGTACTAATGATCTTGTGTTTAATATAGTTTCAGATATTTGATCAAGATCTTAGTCGGTGTTTAGCTTCAACAAAAAATTCGAAGTCAAGTTTGAAGCTAGCACGTGTTGATTCTAGAGCTCGTGTATCAAGATCACATTAAGTACTCAAGAGAAGTCTAACCCCTTGGATCAAGGTTTAGACCAAGTCAAGAAGGAGAAGAAGATTTTCAAAAGCAGATTTTCAAGAAGACTTGTGTCATATTTGTAAGTGTTAAGATTTGTTTTTAAATAAAACGTAAAGGATAGATTAGTTGTGGATTGCTCAAGCTCATATACACACACACAAGATATACATGTGTTTTCTTAAAATAATTTGATTTTAGAAATACCGTTTTGATTTTGAGCTTCAAAGTATACATTCTTATGTTTCATGATTAGATTTCATCAAAACAAGTTTATATGGTTTATATGTGTTTTGGATTTCATCCATGCACATTGTTGATTTAAAAGTTTAAAAAAACTTATTTGGTGATTCTATATCATATGTTTGAGTTTTGTATTTATCAAAATTTATTTTAGAGCTTATTGTCAAAAACATAGATATTTCATCATATATGTGTATTTGATTATATCCATACACACTAAGCTTCAAAAGTGTTTAAAATATCTTATTTTTATATTTGGAGAAGTTTTAGAAAAATTATTTTTCAAATTGAAGATTAATTTTGAAAAATACGGATTTTTGTTTAAGGCAAAATTTCTTTATCACAAAAATGATTTAAATTGTTGTAATATGTGTTGATTTTTTATCACACATAATTGTACTTCAAAGTATTTCAATAAACTTATTTTTTAGATTTATGGGATTTTATGAGATTTTATTGAAGTTAAAAAGATCAAGTTTTTATCCCTAAAATTTCAGACCTGGCTTTCTGGCGGTCGACCGACCGATCGACCGAGCCAGAAGTCGGTCGACCGGGCGGTCGACCGATGTGCACAGAACGTGCATAGCCATTTGGCTTGAGGGTCATCGACCGGGTAGTCGACCGTCCAGAGAACTTTGCTCTCTGGATCTAACCCCGGTCGACCGGGCGGTCGACCGGCAACCCCAACGGTTAGAATTTTGACCGTTGGCCAGTCGACGACCGTCGACCGACAGCAGAGTTTTTCTGCTGAGTTGGACCCCAACAGCTAGTTTTTAGGAGTCTATATAAGGGGCTGTTTTGGGTTATTTTACACAAGATTTTGAGAGGGTTTCAAAGCCAATTTTTCCCATCTCTCTTAGATATTTTCTCCACCTGTTTTAGAGCTAATACTTTCATATTAAAAGGAGAGTTTTCAAGAGTGTTTTGCTAAAGAGACTTCTTGAGTTTTCCTCCACTACTCTATCTTGTTTTTCTCACACAAACTTGAGTTTTCCATTGCTATATCAATCCTCTTAGGATCTTTGTTGTGAAAGTGTTTGCGGTAATTAAAGTGTTGAGATCACCAAGTGTTCATCTTATATTTGAGGAGGTGAACTTGCGGGTTCGTGTTGTTTCGAGTTCTTGTGGGAGCTCGGTCTAGAGACGCAGCCTCGGCAAGCTAGTGTGCTTGCGTGTGTTGTTCTTACGGGAACAAGAGAGAGACTAGTGACTAAGAGTTCTAGTGTGAACTCGTTGTAGGTGTCGTGGCACCGAGTGATCTTGCAAGATCGTTTTTAGTGGAAATCCTTCATAGTGTTGAAGGCGGGACGTAAAGTAAGGGTGCTCGAACCTCAAAACAATTCTCCCGTGTTTACGATTGCTCTCTCTATCTCTCACTTTCTGTTATATATCTTGCATGCTTATATTGTTTATCTCTTTATATGCTTGATATATCTTGTGGTTAATTGATATATGCTTGGTTGATATATGCTTGGGATTGTTTGCTCACACTTGTATTCAACCAAGAGAGCCTAGTGGCACCTCAACTCTTAATTTAGAGGAATCTTGAGGAGATAGTTTAAAGCCCTTCACCAGGAATTTGTCTACACTCTTGTGTTATATTTTGTGTGTTTAGCTTAATAATTTTAGTTTGCTTAAATAGTTTTTAATTCCGCCTCATTATCATTAGATTAGCTTGTACACCTATTCACCCCCTCTAGGTATATTTTCAATTGGTATCAGACCTTGGTGCTCTTGATTTGGGTCTAACAACTTTGAGTAAAGATCCTCATTTTAGCTAATCACTATATTTAAATACACACATATGTTTCATGACACCTCACATATTTCTTAATATCCAAATTTATTAAGTTAAGATGTCAATATACCTCAAAGCCCTAGGGATTCATGTTTATTTTGTCACTATTAAACACTCTTATTGTTTAAATGATAAAAACCTTGAGGTTAATGTAAAAGTCCTTCATGCTTTAAGATTTACCCTAAATGATGAATATTTATCTAGTGTTGCTAACTTTGATCCGGCTTTTGTAGTATGGAACACACTTGTATCCTTTGGTGATCAAAAGCATATTATATGGGGAGTGACTCGGATGATAGAAGTGATGCTTCCAACATATGCTACATGGTCCATGGATGACCCCCTTAAGATAAATTCTGAATCCGAACTAGAAGAAGATATTGACATGTTTTGATGAGCTTGCATCTTTTTATCAAAAACTTCTTGAAAAATATGAATTATTGAAGAAAGAAAAGATTCTTTTAAAAATAATTTGAAATTGTCTCAAAAGAAAATGAATTTTGAAAAAAGAGAATATTTTCTTCTTATCTTCAAAATTAAATGATATTTGTGAAGGAAATAATTCTTTGAAAAATAAAATTATTTTGGTGGAAAAAAGATTATTTTGAAAGAAAATAACTCTTTGAAAAGGAAATTGTTTCAAAAGAAAAAGAAAATATTTCTAAAAAGAAAAATATTGTTGATTCTCATAATGTTGATCCTTGCCATATTTTTCATGCAACTACTGATAAAAAGAGATTCATGTCTTGAAAAATAGAATTGATTGTTTGAGGTCAACTTTGAACAATTGTGCATTCAAGCATAATAGATTGGAATCTATGTTTTGCAAGAAACAAATTTCACATGTTCATGAACATTCTACACGGTATACACCTCATGCACATCATGATCACACTCATTCTCATATGCATGCTAGAGTGTATACATGTATACATTGGGGCCGCAAAAGCCATCTTGCAAGATTTTTCTTTTATAAATTAAATTGTATAAATTTTGTAAATAATAATGTTTGGGTTCCATTTGTTCTAACCCCATGAACCCAAAAAGAAATGGGTACCAAAATCTCCACCACTTGTGTTTAATGTAGGTGTGAGCTCTCACATAACGTAAGAGAATTGGTGCCTTGGTAGTGAATGCATTTCAAGCTTGATGGACATACCCATTAATGCATGATTTACTTTTTAAATTCCTCTTAGTACTAGCAATTTAATTTTTCAAGTTATATTTGCTGCATCTTTATGTTTTTTTTGGAGTTCATAGAATTAATATTTGCATATTTTAAGTATTATAATATTATTATATATTAAAATAATAATAAATGTGTAATCCGTTTAATCACCATTTAAGCCGTTTAAGCATTATGCGCTCTCTGACCGCGCACGTACTAAAACTACTTTTTAGAATATTGGATGCATCACTATCAAGGAAGCATGATGGGATGACCACCTTATGTTTTGGAGAAATGGATTGGGTACATCGTTTTGGTAACCATTTCATCCTCTTCTTTAAAATGATTTAAATATTTATATGCTAGTATAAGTAACCTAGACTCTATCATGTGTTGTTTTTGTGCCTATAGTTGAGTTGATTGGTTACCTAGCTATGCATGAATTTTTGAAAAACTTTCTTTATATTTTCAAATAGATTTACATGCCTATTTTATGATTCATGTTTTGACTTATATGTCTATATCATGTCCATATGTATATTCTATTATACATGTACAATTTTTGAGATACATGCATGAAAAATCATTCACATGATTCTTGTGCACTCACATTTCTTTTGTTTACTCATGACCTTATTTTCATGAGCATTACGAGCTTTATAGATTTCAAGCGTCAACTCTTGTGTATTTAGCATGCTTCATGGGATATATGATTTGTTTTCATATTTGAAGGATTTTATAACTAGTTTTTCTAAAATTATTTTAAACTAGTTATTTGTTCTTTATTTGGTAGTATTTTCAATCTACAATTATTTCAAATTTATTTTTAAAAACTTCTACTCTTTAAGGGCGGATGGTTGGGCGATCATGCCTTGTATACCTAAATATCTTTTATCATGGGCATGAATAGGGTGATAGTTATGAGTTATACACATGTTCTTCATGTTATTTCATCTTTATATATTCATATATGTTTTCTTATATATGTATAGTTTAAATTTCAATCTATATCAATTTTCATATATACATATGATTTATTGTGCTTGTTTTATAATAACTTTACATGTTTAAAGCATAAAATTATGTTTATGCTAAGCTTGACCTAATTTTAAATGTTAATTAGTTTCATGATAAGCTTATGCATTGTTTTCAATTGGTATTTCAATTGGTATTTTAATTGCTAATCATTTCAATTGGTATTTCAATTGGTAATTTTTTTGTATCAAAATGTACTTCATATTTTTACCTTTCAATGGTATCAAAAATTTACAATATATTTCAATTGGTATCAAAATGTACTATTGTTATCTCAAAATTTTGTTTATCTATAAGTGGTACCAACTTTTATTTTGTCAACTACAATTTAATTTCATTGGTATTAAAATTTATTTTGTTGGCTTAAAGAAATTTCAAAATTTGCTTTAAAGTGGTTTCAAAATTTGTTGATATGTATTGCCTATATGCAAGGGGAGCTTAACATCTTCTATGTATATAAATTCATATTGAGTGTATCTCACATTGAGGAGCTTGACATCTCTTTTTATATGTGGTACACATGTGTAAGGGGCTTAACATCTCCGCTTATACATTATATATTATGTTTTATCTGGGTTAGAGTCTTGTCATTCCTTCTTCATGTAATGATGTATGCAGGGGAGCTAATTTTACGTCTCTCTTCTTCATGAATGTATATCGCATATATATCTTTATTGTTTATTTTCGCCCATTTATTGATGAATTGACAAAAAAGATGAGAAGAATTTAGTGAGTTTTATATGCAGAAGAATTTAGTGAGTTTATATGCATATATATATATTTTGTTTAATTTAAGAGCTTTTATTGAATATCTTTATTGTTTATTGCCATGAATGAGTTAAGGGGAGCTTCTATGAAGCTTATCTTTAATTCATGCATATATAACTTCATGAGTTTTGTCGTCATCAAAAAAGGGGATCTTGTTGGCCCAAAAGCCCGTCGCTCTAGTTTTGATGATGATTAACTCATGTAGTTATAGTACTAATGATTTTGTGTTTATATAGTTTCAGATATTTGAGCAAGATCTTAGTCGGTGTTTAGTTTCAACAAAAGATTCGAAGTCAAGTTTTAAACTAGTACGTGTTGATTCTAGAGCTCACGTATCAAGATCGCATCAAAAACTCAAGAGAGTCTAACTCTTTGGATTAAGGTTTGGACCAAGTCAAGAAGGAGAAGAAGATTTTCAAGAAGACTTGCGTCATGTTTGTAAGTATTAAAATTTATTTTTAGATAAAATATAAAGGATAGATTAGTTGTGGATTGCTCAAGCTCATACACACACACAAGATTTACATGTGTTTTCTTAAAATAGTTTTGATTTTAGAAAATACCGTTTTGATTTTTAGCTTCAAAGTATACATTCCTATGGTTCATGATTAGATTTCATCAAAACAAGTTTATATAGTTTATATGTGTTTTAGATTTCATCCATGCACATTGTTGATTCAAAAATTTAGAAAAAATATTTGGTGATTCTATATCATATGTTGAGTTTTGTATTTATCAAAAATTATTTTAGAGCTTATTGTCAAAAACATAGATATTTTATCTTATATATGTATTGGAGTATATCCATACACACTGAGCTTCAAAAGTATTTAAAATATCTTTTTTTTTTATTTGGAGAAGTTTTGAAAAAATCGTTTTTCAAATTGAAGATTGATTTTAGAAAATACGGATTTTTGTTTAAGGCAAAATTTCTTTATCACAAAAATGGTTCAAATTGTTTGTAATATGTGTTATTTTTGATCACACGTATTTGTACTTCAAAGTATTTCAATGAACTTACTTTTGTAGATTTTATGTGATTTTATGAGATTTTATTAAAGTTAAAAAATTAAGTTTTTAATCCCCAAAATTTTAGACCTGGCCTTCTGGCGATCGACCGACCAGTCGACCGAACCAGAAGTCAGTTGACCGGGCGGTCGACCGATGTGCACAGAACATGCACAGTCATTTGGCTTGAGGACCAGTCGACCGGGCGGTCGACCAGTCAGAAGCTTTGCTATCTGGATCTGGCCTCGATCAATAGGGCGGTCGAACCGACAGGTCAAGCCTAGGGAACGGTCGACTGGGGGGTCCACCGGCAGCTCCAACGGTCAAAATTTTGACTATTGGCCGGTCGATCGGGTCCGGTCGACAACACAGAGTTTTCTGCTGAGTTGGACCCAAATGGCTAGTTTTTGGGAGTGTATATAAGGGGCTATTTTGGGTTGTTTTACATACGATTTTGAGACGGTTTCAAAGCCAGTTTTTCCCATCTCTCTTAGAAGTTTTCTCCACTTATTTTAGAGTTAATACTTCCATATCAAAAGAAGAGTTTTTAAGAGCGTTTTTCTAAAGAGATTTCTTGAGTTTTCCTCAACTACTCTATCTTGTTTTTCTCATACAAACTTGAGCTTTTCATTGCTATGTCAATCCTCCTAGGATCTTTATTGTGAGAGTGTTTGTGCCTGTAGTGATCAAAGTGTTGAGATCACAAGTGTTCATCTTATATTTAAGGAGGCGAACTTGCGGGTTCGTGTTGTTTCGAGTTCTTGTGGGAGCTCAGTGTAGAGGTGCGGCCTCGACAAGCTAGTGTGCTTGCTTGTGTTCTTGCGGGAACAAGAGAGGGACTAGTGAGTGTAAAAGTTCTAGTGTGAACTCGTAGGTGTTGCAGCACCGAGTGATATTACGGAATCGTTTTTAGTGAAAATTCTTCATAGTGTTGAAGGCGGGGAGTAGAGCAAGGGTGCTCGAACCTCGAAACAATTATCTTGTGTTCGCGATTGCTCTCTCCCTATCTCTCACTTGTGCTTATATATCTTGCATACTTATATTGTTTATTTCTTTATATATTTGATATATCTTGTGCTTAATTGCTATATGTTTGGAATTGTTTGCTCACACTTGTATTCAACCAAGAGAGTCATAGTGGCACCTCAACTTTTAATCTAGAGAAATCTTAAGGAGATAGTTCAGAGCCCTTCACCGGGAATTCGGCTTCACTCTTGTGTTATACTTTGTGTGTTTAGCTTAATAGTTTTAGTATGCTTAAATAGTTTTCAATTCCGCATCATTATCATTAGATTAGCTTGTACACCTATTAATCCCCCCTAGGTGTATTTTCAGAAACAAAGCAGATTGTTGACAATGATGAAGATAAGAACCAAAGTATGATGTTTTAAAACTACTGGCTAGGGAATGTTAAGAACATTTGTAGATTTATTTTTTCATGAAATTTAAATGGTCTGAAGCAGAAAAAGGGATAGTCTGAAGGGGGAAAATGAGGAATATAAATCTTACAAGCTGAGCAACAACAAAAGCGGAGACTAGCAGAAGTCCAGGCCTCTCCGTGAAGAACCAGCCACGCGATCGAGTGACAAAGATAAGGGCCTGACTCACAATACTGACTTGCAGGTACAGAGCAGACACCATTTCATCCTTGCTGTGCCTCAGTGATCGAACTTTGAATGTTTCCTGCATAGACATGACCATAGAATATGTTGATACTACATGAAGAAATAAGTGAATGCTTCACAAAAAAAAAAGAACAGAAAAATATAACTAGTTACAGGACGATAATCAAACATAACTTGCAATAATACAGCACAAGTTCAGGTTTACACAACAATGGGTAGTAGGGTGCTTACAGAGAAGAAGTCAGATACCTTTCATTACCCAGAAAAAGATGACAGTCTTCAATGCCAAGTAACAGCCGTAAACAATGCCAGTAGCAAAAATCTCTTTCAGCTTCCACTGGTCGGGCATGGGAGATGACTTCACTCTGTCTTTTGAGATTGTCATATGGTACCTACAATAACCAAATGAAAAATGTACCCCCAAAGTAACAAGATATACAAATGGCATGGATCAACTTCCAGTTGGTAATGCACACTCACCATCATTAAGGATGGCAATGATCAAAACCATGAAGGGCAAGAAGTCAAACTTCCATATCAGTGCAATAAGCATAAAACCAAGCTACAGAGATAAGAAAGATTCAGTTTTAATATTAGAATAATAATGTTCACAATAAAAATCCGAGTAAGACGATTCCCAATGGAGTACTCATAACAATACGGATGGTAATGGAGATAGCGTAGATCTGCAATGGAAACAAATCATCACAGGGATCAGTAAAACAAGCTACTGTATGTGGATAAGATTCAAGGATCATAGCAATGATCTAGGATTTTACTGTATAATTCTTCATCCTTTGGAAAATGGATCTGCTAGTGAGAACAGCGCTAATGATGACAGTGAGTCCTGGCTCAGTGAGGACAATATCAGAAGCACTTCTAGCAGCATCTGTGGCATCAGCAACTGCAATTCTAATATCGGCCTTCTTTAGGGCTGGGGAATCATTAACACCATCACCAGTCATTCCACATATGTGCCTCCTTTCTTGCAACTGCTTTACGATTAAATAGTTGTGGTCTATTCCAAGAGAATTGAACATATTAGCACCAAAATAAAAAAATAGTATCTTTAGGGATATCCATACAATTATAGTGTACAAGGCTGACCTGGGAAAACTCCAGCAAACCCATCAGCCTTCTCAATCAATTCATCAATAGGGCAAGCATCTGCAGACGCATCTGTGTCATGGCCAAACAATGAAGAAGATGGATACATGTTTGTTCCCAGTCCAAGACTTCAGCCAGCCTCCTTAGCATATAGCAAGCTGATCGCCTGGACAGGTCATGCATATATTAGGATTTTAGGATTATATATGATAATGAAGGTGGTGATAGCTCGAAGATACAAATGGAAGAGCAAAGTTACTGGTAATCATCTTGACCTTGACACCGAGACTGAGAGCCCTGCGGATGGTTTCTGTACTGTCATGCCTTGGGGATCAAACATGGGCAACAAACCAACAAATTGCCATGCCTCCCCCCCCCCCCCCCACAAAAACCCCCCGGCACTATCCTTGTTCTTCTCAAGAATTTCCTGCAGAACAAGATGAAACAATACTAAAAGGAACAAGCGCATAGAGACAGGTATTAAAAAAACCATTTCCTCATATATTGTGACAAACCTGTCTCGCGACAGCCAATGATCAGAGCCCACGTTCAGCAAACTAACAGAGCGGATCTGGTCTTTAGCATCTTTCTTACAGTTGCAAAGTGCCACAATCTTTATTTTCTCAAATGATAAAACATAAAAGCGAAAGATTTTAACATAATCCAAGCTATGAAAAGCTTAAGCACCCCCAAAAAAAAAAAAAACGAAATAAGATGTGGAGGGTGATACCTGCTCAGGAACACCTTTGCTTGAGCGATGCCAGTTTCCATCAGAATCTATGGAAGTTAAAGCAGTCCGTTTGGCAACGGGGTTGAAGGGAAGAAAATGCACTTCCCTTATACCAGCTCTAGCCTGCGCGCAATATACATAAAGCATAATCAGAAATGCAGAAATTACTGAACAAATTAATATAAATAAATCCCAGTACAAAATGAGAGTATTGAAAAATAGATATATACCTCCTTGGGGTCTGCAAGCATTCCAACCATAGCTGCATCAATAGCATCCTGATTCTCGGTCCTTGATGCTCTTGCAGCCAATAGGAGAACAAGCTCGTTCTCCACACCTTTGACAAACACCTCAATCAAGTTCTTGTCGACACTCAGCCTGTTTAGTGTTAAAGTACCTGTCTTGTCACTGCAAAGCACATCCATGCCAGCCATCTCCTCAATGGCGGTCATCCTCTTAGTGATAGCACCTTCCTGCAATAGCCTGTGAGACCCAATAGCCATAGTCACTGACAAGACAGTGGGCATAGCAATTGGTATCCCTCCAATCAAGAGCACCAAGAGGTTGCCAATCCCATCCCTGCAGCGCCTCTTCTGAATCGGGTACATGACGATGAGATCTCCACGATCATTCCAATAGCAATGGAGCAGGTACAGAAGTTACCGATGGCAGTGAGGACCTTTTGGAAATGCCCAACTTGGCTAGTGCTGTCCACCAGGTGAGCATCCTTTCTGAAGAAAGTGTGAACTCCAGTGGCAATCACAACGGCCTCAATCTCCTTGTTTGCAGGTCGAACCAGAGAAAACCTCATTACCAGGATTCCTGGTGACTGGAAGTGATTCACCAGTGAGGCTGGACTGATCAATCTTTAATGGATCACCCTCGAGAAAACGGGCATCAGCAGGGACAATATCTCCCAACTTGATGCTGATGATGTCACCAGGTACCAGAATAGCTGCAACTTGCTCGCTCCAGCAGCCATCTCTAAGCACCTATAGTCACAGTATCAATTGAATAAAATCTGACAATGGCTTATACTCTTGTTTTAAGCTTTGGCGGCTAATATACCTTAGTTTTGGGTGCCAGACAGCTGCCGCGTTACCGGCATTGTTTTCTTCAATGAAACTGATAGTGGAGTTGATCACAAGCAGGATCACAATACCGACAAAGTCTTGCCAGTCTGGAGTTTTCCCGCCACCATTGGCCAAGGCAATGGCCATAATAGCAGCCACCTCCATCACCCACATGATAGGGGATTCCACATGAAGTCCAGAAACTTCAGGACTTTGCTTTCCTGTCATCAAGTTTCAGTCTAAAGATTAGTGTATGGACCCCAGAAATGAAATTTTGGAAGTAAATTTTTCACAGTGAAATAATTTTTGAATGAAAAAGGAAGACCTTTTTCTCCTCTAGTTTGTTGGCGCCAAAGGATGAGAGCCTGTGAGCTCCTTCTTCTGAAGACAGACCTTCTCTTGTACATTTCAGCTTTGCAAACAACTCCTCTAGCAGAATCCGTTCCTGTAACAGAAACAAAAGTCAATATCTCCACGGGGGAATCTCTTAATATCATGAACATTTCCATCATTTCTGATCCATAAAATTCAGAACTTTAAGAAAACTATATAATTATAATTTAAAAGGTTAGTTGCTTAAAAAGACACATTTGTGTTGATTATTTTATTTATTTATTTGGTCAAACTCCTCAATGGTATTATTAAAATATTTTCTTTTGGACTTTACCATACTTTTAACTCTATCCTTAACTCCCCTGGAACAGATCCAAGAATCTAGCTAACTATGATAAAAAATATATATTAAATTTATTAAAGAAAAAAGGAAATTACTTTATCATGAACCAAAGGTTCGGTTAAATAAGAAAAACAACTGAGAGGACAATCTCCTCGCCAAATCAAGGTTTTCCTTCCTTATATCCTCGAGGTTGATCCCCTCATCTGTTCTCAGCCCCGATCAAAAACTTCATCGTTAAGTTACTCAATCGAAGATGACGAAAGAACAAAAAAGTATGAGAGACTGGACTCCACTCACCCACATTTATACCCCTCATTTGACATAAAATGTCATTTTTTCCCAGTAGTTTTCTACTCTAATCCTTGATTTGGATCAATCAAAGCACAAGCAAAAGAAAACCAAATCTTGATTAATTGATTCAGTTTACACAACCTTAGATAATTATGAAATAAACATCTTTTGAAATATTATAACAAGAAAGATCTATAACGCAATAAGATCACATAAAAAAGGATTATAACTGAAAAATAATATCCGTTAACCAACGGATACATTATCACGATCATCTAAAGAACCAGATCTTGCTACCAAAGTGAATAAATTCCAGAACAATTATGATAAAAATAATAAATTTATTACAGAAAACGATTTTAGCATGTATCTCCTTGTGTATGCTAGTTGGCTTGCAGACATCGTTATCAGATTGGTTGGAAATAACAATTCTAAACCCGATGTATCACATGTTTCAGATTTCAGCTTTTTATTTGTATATTTCTTTAGCAATACGTCTCCCTCAATTTGTTTTTATTCACTCTCAATAAAATTCTTCTTCCCATTGATTTCATCGTTGTCATGTAGAATGTGACCAGGAGACATCGCTTTTAGAACCCATTTCACATGATAAGTTGGAAGTCTAGATATCCGTTGCCACATTGTATTGTGCAAGGTAATTTTGTTCAGCAACTTTGGGTAATTCTTGAAAACATGAAAACAGTACAGAAAGAAATATTACCTGTTAAGGGTAGAAGAAGATAGATAAAACAACAACAACTAAGCCATATGTCCCAAGTATTTGGGGTAGGCTACATGAACCAAAAGAATTATGCCGGACCAGGCACATGGATCAACTTTCTCCACTCATTCCTATCGAGCAATATGCCTTCATTAAGACCTTTAGCCTCTATATCTTATCGTATCACCTCCATCCATGTTTTTTTCAGTCTCTCATGCGCTCATTTAACTTGCCCTAATTTGATACGCTCTACTCGTCAGATTGGCGCATCTGTAGGTTTACGTCGCATATGATCAAACCATTGTAAGCGGTTTTCTCTCATCTTCTCTTCTATAGGGGCTACGCCTATCTTAGTAGGAATATCCGCATTTCTCACCTTATCTCTCCTCGTGTTACCACACATCCAACGAAGCATGCGTATCTCTGCTACACTCATCTTTGAGCATGATATCTCTTTATAGCCTAACAATCTGTGCTAGAAGAAGATAAATGTCGATGATTTTTCTTTTTGAAGGAGGAGGTGTGGAGATCATGTTCTCAAGATGAAGAATTAGGATTTGAGTATCTCTCTTGCATGATTATCGATGGCAACAGGGAAATGGATTTAAGTTATTTATCACAGAGGGGAACAAGTATTGGAGTTTCAAGTTCTCATCTAGAGGGGCAATTTTGTTAGTCTTCCAGTTTGATGTAATGCTATTTAGGTTTCAGATAACAAAAGGGTATATTCTCAAAATAGATTAACAATTGAGGGCATGCAAGTAATCTTACATGATACAAGGAGAAATAAGTAACATATCTAAAATCTAAGAATATATGCTAGAAACCCTTAAAAAATAGGTGAATCTAAAACATGTATTTTATGTTCTAAATATTCAAGAAATGTGAGAAGAAAAACCATTTAGAATGACCTTATTTTTTTTTAAATATGGAAGAAACTAAAAGATGCATTCAAAATGTTCAATAATCCCCAAATATTGAGGGGGAATTATAGTCAACATCGAGCAAGAAACCACACAAACTAAGTAACTTCATTTTGAATTCAAAACATTCATGTAATATGTATTCAAGAAATCATACACAATGCAAAGAGAAATATGTAATATCTCTAAAACCTATGATAGATTTACTAGAAACCCTAAAATACTAGGAGTGAAAAATCATAAAATCTACAATAAGCAACAGGACAAAATCAAGTACCTTCATAGCACATTCTAGGTTTCATGTAATATAAGAAATTATACATAATATAAGGAGGCATAATATGCAATATTCTTAAACTTAGAGATATATTTCCTAAAAATACCAAAACATGAGTGTAGTTAAAAATCAAAAAATCTACAAGAATAAATAGAAAAAATCAAGTACTTCATGGCGTATTCTAAAGCATTCATGTAATACAAGAAATTAAACATAATACAGGGAAAGGAGAAATATGTAATATCTCTAAATACCTAATAATATTTTGATAAAAAACCTAGAAAAAGAGTACAATTAAAATTGAAAAACCATAAAGTCTACAATAAGAAACAACACGAAATTGAGTACCTTCATTGCACATTCTAAGCATTTATGAGGGAATAGAAGAAATTATATAATACAAATAGGAGAAATATGTATATCTTATGTATCCGCAAAAAGGGAAATGCTAGGGCTACTCACACAAGTAGCTTCATCAGACTACACGTGTGCGCCTCTAATCAATCGCAATAAACCGTTGGAAACAAAAATCTCTCAGTTTTAGATATAAATTCCATATTTACCGTCGATTCATAATGAACTGGTCTATAGATATCTCTTCTTTCAGATTTTTAAAGATTCTTTCTACTATCTTTATGGTAGTTAGTTGTGCATATGGTAATTAAATACTGAGATGAATCTTCCTTTTTAAAGGTTTCTGAAAGTATGGTGTTCACTTATTACTCTATTTTAATAATTTATTTGTTTTCAAGTAAATGAAAAACAAAATATACCAAATTAAAATTTTATTTGAACTTAAACTCTATCTCACATAGAGGGTGAAATTCTTTAACCTAGAAGGTTGTCCAACCATTAAAATTCTTTTTCACACAATTATGATGTTTATTTGGTATCTTATTTTTTAATAATTTTTTTTTATAACAGAAACACAAAATTAATTTTCGATTAACTTACAGTATAGTCTATGCTCAATTGATTTGATGATCAATTGATTTGTGTTTCACAATTCCAATATTTGAATATGGATAATAACCAATGAGAAATACATGTAGTAAATTAGTGGATATAAATTTCAACTATTTAATATCATCAATTGGAAAGAGGAATCAAAGAAAATCTGCAAACGAGTAGCCCAGCATTCCCCTTTGTTAAAAAGGGTGGAAAAAGAATTAAAAAATCGGAAAAAAAAACTAGAATCGAAAAAGAAAAAAGTCTTATTCTTTAAAGGAAGAACTTAAAACATGCATTTCATGATATAATTAATTAACAAAATTCCAGACGAAGTAGGAAAAAAGTTACAATTTTGATCGAACAATAATATCTACCGATCTAAACATTCACACATCTACTTCAAAACAAAAAAAAAAAAAGCAAAAAGAAAAAGAAGTGGGAAACTTTCTCACCAGATCCACGTTCGCATTCCTGATTCCCTCGTGGCTGATCATCGCCGCCATCTCGTCTGTAGCCGCCGCCGATGGCACTCGGCCCCGATCAAAACCCTAACCCTAGAAAATTAACTAAGGAAATTTTTTTTCCCCGAGAAATGGAGAGAGCAGAGCACTCTGTTTAGACTAGAGAAGAGCAAACGAGCCCACCCCTGCCTTTTATAGTCACCCCGCAGCGCCGCATCAGATCTTCATGCAAATCTTTTTCTTACTGGAACATTCCAAAAATCTCTCTCCCGCATCATCACATCATCATATTTATGTCTTCTAAATTTTTACTTAAAAAAAGTCCTTTCATCTTCTCTCTACTAAAATCTTTTTAGAAAATATCTCTAATAAACACATGTTTGTTTTTTTAAAAATAACTTAATCACTAATGGCTTTATTAGGACTATTCACCTTTTTTTTTGAATGGTTATCAGGACTATTTATTGACCATCACAAGTAGAAGCATGTTTGTTTATATTCCAATAACAAATAGAAAGTACATTTTATCACTTTATGATTCACTTTGTTATATAAATGTTATTCAAAATAAAGCTTCCCAAATATTACTGATACAAATTTAATTTGATGAAGTTCTTGGCTACAATGTACTGTGAACTTCTTCCATTTTCAAAAAACTACCATAAATTTTGAAAAATATAGAAAAGTACCATGAAGTTAGCCGCTTTCAAAATAAACTACCACAGGTCATTGATGAGGAACTTGAAAAGGACCAAAATATTCGCAAGTTAAAATTGAAACCCAAAATCCATTTCTCAAGAACATAACCTTTTTATTGCAGAAACAAAAGTATAAAGTGTTGGATCTAATAATTATTTCAAATCAGATCTCATACATGTAATAGCCTCAAAGAGAAGGAGGATTTTAGGCATATCTGATTTCATGGATGCCGAAAGTTGTATGATTGCACACATTTATTCATTACTCTATATTAAATTTTCACATTTATCATGTAATAAATCTGCTAAATTTCTTATCTTAAATGTCTATTTGCAGAAGATAATCATGGGGAGAAAGAGGATAAAATCAAATAATTATCAGTTAAATTCAGATTTAATTAGATCTATTTGGTTAGAGGAGGATGATCCCAAATCCAGTTAGTTAAATTCAGTTTTTAACGAATCAAGTGGTTAAAGTTAAAGATCAACTGAGGATAACATCAAATACAGAGTCCAAATCCAAATGGGTAAATGGATAGAGAGAAGATCAACCAATGAGATGAAACAATTTTGACTCAGATTCTGACTGGATATATTTTAGTATTTGAATCATAACTTTCGCTACCGAAACTCAAATCTAATGATTCAAGATGATCCAAAAAGAAGACTTAAAGGGATACAACTCTTAAGTTGATCACTATTTCTAATTCTGTCATTGAGTTATATTCAGCAATCAATACGCCAACAAGTTGCAGATCAGAACTGAATATCCACATCAAATCAAGTTTGAAAATAAGGGGAGAATTCAAATTTAGAAATAGTCAGCTCCCCTTATCATTGGACTCATTTACTTATCCATTTCTATCCTATAAATACCCCCACACATCAATTTTATTTATGTAATTCAGAGGAGATCAGAGTTTCATAGGAGAACGAGAGTGAAGCTTGTACTGAAAGTGACACCAGTGTAAGTTGTTCTTCTTTTCTCTTATTGTTACCACATTGAATGTAAAGTATATTTTTTATGTTCTTCTTTGTTTTTGTGTTCTTCTTTTTCTTTTCTACTTCTCTTCTTTTGGTACCAATTACTATCCAAGTGAGTCTTATAGCATCGAAAGAGCATTGCCTTTGTAAGTGCCACCGATAGCTCATGACGATGGATCTTAGTCTCAGTCTGTTCATTTCAACTTGTATCGTCGTGATGATGTAATGTGGAAGAGACCGGAATCAACTCTAATGAGCTATGCGCTGATTGCCTCCATTTCAAGGTAACATCGTCGTCAAAAATTCAAGGTAAGTATTTGGCCAGAGGAGGTAAGTATTTTTTTAGTTTTTTTTCTTTTAATTCTTTATTTTGGATCACCACAATCTCCCAACTATTTTATCACTCTTTTTAATTTCTTTGTATATACCCATTTTTCATTTTCTCCACCTTCTTAATCTACCACTTCCTTTTTAACTTAACTTTAACTTATTTTCCTTTTCTTTTCAAGAACTAAAAGAAGGTCTTTAACTATTATTTGTAACTTAAAAAAAAAACTTACTAAAAAGTTTCCATCGCTAGTCCCTCCTTGTGGATCATGACCCATATAGCCAATTGCTATAGCGGTAAAATTGAACACCTTGCAATACAATTATAAAGTTCTGAAATTCTGTATGCAGGTAAAATCTCAATCAAATTTTGGCGCCGTTGCTGGGGAGGGATGGTAAGTAAGTCTTTTTAAGTTTATATTTTTGGTTAACCTTCTTCTTTGTTCATGGTGTACAGGTTTAACAGCAATGAATTTTTTTTTGCTGCAGTGGACATATAAGTGGCCCTGGATTCTGCTCAAGAAAGTAGAACCCAGAAGCCCTCAGATTTGCTACATTCCAGTGGTAATCTGAGTGAACTACTAACCTGTATTTCTGCAGGTTGGCTGAATTGCAAAGCTGAAATTCTATGGTTATTTATTTTCTTATTTGTCTCATTTTATATACTTTCCAGTCTCAACAGTAAAATGATGTTTGTTATATGTTAAAAACGGTTTAGACTTGCATTTAGGCACGTGTCTAATTCGTTTACATTTTTTTATTACTATTGAAGAGCGCTGGAGCAAAAGGTATGTATGCATAGCATATAATTTAGGAAACATTCTTGAGTGATTATTTGCTTGTTGAATGTTACTTTTCTATATCCTGCACACTTTGCACAATTAATCTTAAGAGCGTGTCCTATAAATAAGATAAGGTGGGGAAATCATTACCCTTCCTTAGCCCACAAACCATCTCCAAGCACGCACTAACCCTAGCCTAACTAAAACTGAGTAGACATTGGCCCTAGGGACATCTCGGACTCATATAGGAGACTGACCTACGGGGGAAGTTGATTTGAATTTGACTCTTGCCAAATCAGTGTCTAAGGTTGGGGATTGAGGGGCAAAACCCCGAAGGTTGGTGGTTTGATATAATTAGGCTCATTGCTTATGCACGGATACCTCCTACTGATCTTGCCCCTACCTGGCTGATTAACTTGTGGTCAAATTCAACAATATACCCCCAGTGGACAGTCTAACCAGTTAGGAGTCGTCTAGGTCTAAGGTCTACCCTAACTTAGGTTAGATTTTTTTTCTTTTTATTTGTTTGCTTATTTGTTTGTTTTTCTTTGTTTGTGTTTGACATTTCTTGTGTGATATGACTTATAATAATAATTTTTTCAATTTTAATGGTAATCCAAATTTCACCCCATTTGACTCGGATAATTCCAACTAGATTTTTTACAATATGAACCAACCAAATACAACAGGTTGGACTTATCTGAATCAATATAACCCATGCCCCCAATTTTATGACCATAATTTTTAAAATAATTCTAACTCTTCACAGAGTCAATGAGGATTCACCTTCCTCGAGTCCAATTCTCAACAAACTTGTCCTCCTTATCCACCTTGTCCACAATTTTTCACAATATTCATTCCCTGATTTTGCTTCCTATACTTCTTTTTTAGACCAACCTATTGAATAAAAATTCAAGCTAGAAAAGAGTATAGAAGCCATGCAGGAGGCCAGACAAAAATTTCAGGCCTCCCCAATTCCACAATATTTCGAAGATTCATACTCAGTTCCACTAGTTCAAAATAGAAAACCATCAATCTTGGAAATGAGTATGCGTGAGTCCGAGCAACAATCACAAAATCTGATGGACTGACGATTTTATCGTAAATTCTAAAATAAAACTTCATCTTTTCAAGTCCAATCGCAACAAAACGATGAACCAATCGACTATGTGTTGGCCCAATGGCCTTCCACTCTAGTTTTGATGATGATCAACTCATGTAGTTATGTTTACTAATATTCTTGTATTTCTAAGTTTCAGATCATTAACAGGATATTAGTTGGTGATTAGCTTCAACAAGATGATTAGAAGCTATTCATGATGATTCCGGTGCCAAAGCTTAAAGATCATACCTTTGCTCTTGGAGAATCACGGAGTTTTGGAGCGAGTCTACTTGAAGATGAAGATCGACAAGAAGACTTAGGTATCCTAGTTTAGATAGAGTTTTAGATCCATTTGTAAAGCTTAGTTTAGTTGATATGCTCAAGTGAACACAAAATACACACGTTTTATGATTTGATATTTGGTTTTTATGAATAGTTGATCAAAACAAGTTTACATATGTTATATGTATAGTAGATGTTTTCTATTTATACATACATGCTTTAACTTGGTAAACAAACTTATTTTGATATCCCTATTCATGTTTTGGAAAAATCAAGTTTGACAAAATACAAGGTTTTGTTTTTGATAAAATTTGCAAGACTCAAAAATGAATTGATATGTTGATATATATGTCTTGAAATTTTTATCACAAGTTTGGTTATCAAAGTAAAATGATAAAACAAGTTTTAGAAAAACATATTTTTAGAAAAACAGTTTTTATTGTGATTAAAACTATTTTTTAGATTTACTGTGAATTTATGGATTTTTATTGAGTGAAAAGACCTATTTTCAAATCCCGTATCTGTGCAGAACTGAGGACTGGCTGACAGGCCAAGTCGGTCGACCGGACCGGTCGACCGCACCATAGGCCGGTCGACCGGGACGGTCGACCGATGTGCACAAGTCTGTGCACGTTTTGGAGTCTCTGGGACGGTCGACCGGGCCGGTCGACCGAGATGAGAGTTCTACTCTCAGGATGTTTCGGTCGACCGGGCCGGTCGACCGCTAGTGCCCAACGGTCACTTTTCTGACCGTTGGCGGTCGACCGGGCCGGTCGACCGACGCCTGTCAGAGCTGCCAGCTCAGCTCTAACGGCTAGTTTTCTGTTTGGCCTATATAAACTCCATCTCTTGGGGATTTTGGCTACGTTTTTTAAGGAGAAAAATTTCTGGTTTCTAGAGGTTTTAAAACAAGTTTTCAAAAGTGTTTGGGGCTTTAATTCTTCAATCTTTATTGTTTTAGGTTTTTGAAAAAATCAAAGAAAAGAATATTTTGGGAGATTTGTCTTGGTTTTCATTCTATATCTTTTGGAAGG
This sequence comes from Agave tequilana, assembly GCA_038442645.1. Classification (NCBI taxonomy): domain Eukaryota; kingdom Viridiplantae; phylum Streptophyta; class Magnoliopsida; order Asparagales; family Asparagaceae; genus Agave; species Agave tequilana. Next base: position 21,321 of record JAVJIF010012665.1, read on the forward strand.
ATTTTCCCAAGTGGTTTTCTTTGTTGCTAGTTTTCCAAACACCTAGTTTTCCACACTTGAGCTATCTTCTATCCTAAACTATTAGGATCTTGTTTTTGTGGAAAAAGATAAGAGAAAAAGAAAGAGAATTGTTTGAGGTTGTTTGTTGTAAACCTCATTGTTGTAAACCCTCCTTTATTTGTTGTATCCCTCTTCGGTAGAGGTGATCGGAGTGGTATTGGTTTGCTCCCTCTTAGGTAGAGGTGGAGTTTGGTTGTGAGCCTCTTCGGTAGAGGTGTGTGGATTGGTTGTTGTATTGGCTACGGGCCTAACCCCTCGGTTGTGAGGAGGTTGTTGTTGAGAGAGGAGTTTGGTACTCCTAGAGTTGTAAGAAATCCTCTTTGGTAGAGGTTCCCTCGGTGGGAGTTGAGATAGTGGAAATCCTACACGGTGGTGTAGGCGGGGATGTAGAGCAAGGTGCTCGAACCTCGAAACAAATCTTGGTGTTTGCGTATTGATCCATTGTCTCTCTAACTCTCTCTCATTTATATTGTGCAAAGCATCATACTTCATATCATCATATCATATTTGCTTGTGTTGAGCATAACTCATATTGCCATATCATATTGCTTGTGTTGCCTTGCATTATTTCACATTGCTATATCCTTTATTGCTTGGCTTGATTGTGTGTGCACATTGCTTGGATTGCTTGTGTGTGTGTGCCTAACTTATACTCATCCAACAAGAGCTTCACATAGCACCTCAACCCATTTCAAGGGGAATCAAGGGGAGTTAATCCAGAGCCTCGCAAGGGGAATTCGGCTACACTTGTTGTATTGTATTAGTTTGTACATAATTTGCATTAGCTTCCGCATTTAGCGCACTTAGTTTGCATTTAGTTTATTAGATTAGCACTTACACCTATTCACCCCCCCTCTAGGTGTTTTTCACTATGAAAAGCTGCTTGAAATCATGACTCAGGCTCAAATCACTCATAATCATGACATAGATATAATGGTCAAAACTCTCCATTCTCACCCTTTGACCATTCCTGATGTCGCTAACCATTATGTTAGAGCCAAAGAATCATGTTGTTTTGGATAACAAGAATTCATTTTAGCACACCCATTTGAACTTGCCCAAACTTCAAATTTTGAAAACCACATTGACATTTTGGCAAGTTATCCCTTTCTTGAAATTGAACTTGAGAATGAATATGATTCTAAACCTCAACTTGGTAATTCAATTCTACTTCCTGATTCAATAATAACTCTAGTGTCTTCACCTGATTTCAATCCTTCTCCAGAGTCCACATTAGATCCTGTACCTGTCCATTGGGAAATTGAGTCACCAATCTTTTAGGATCATCATATTGAAATTGACCAATTTCATGCTTTTGAAAGTCCTATTGACAAATTGGCAAGTTCTCATTTTTACGAAATTGAACTAAATGAGAAATGTGACCTTGAGTCTCAAATTTGTGATCTAATTCAAATTTTTAAATCAATATTGACTCCGTTTTGCTACCTGGTTTGAACAATATTTTAGAGTCAGTTTTGATTCTCATACCTGTCATTCTTGAACTTGAATCACCAATCTTAGAAAGTTACATTCCATTGTGAGAAAATGAATGTGGACTTGAGTTTCAACTTCTTGATTTGGACCCACTTCTTGAACAAATTTTGACTCCTGAACCTTTACTTGACTTCAGTCATTTTCCTAAGTCGATTGTAGTTCATGCCCTTCCTGATTCCAGATCAATCATTCCATCTTTTCATACTCCATTTTGGGACAGAGGTGTTGATAATAATAACTCTAAAATTAGTTTGAAAATTTGAAAATTAGATGGGGTAAAATTCTTAATAAAAATTATTCATATATACATCATTTTAGTGGGTTATATTAGAGAGATTAATGGTGGATTCCTCCGAACTCTATGCAAATTAGATTGGATCGCATTTCGTGGACCAATCAGACCACCACTGGAACCACCACCTTAAGGTAATATTTTCCTTCCCTTTCTTCTTTTTCATGTATCTATGCATTAATTCATATATTGAGGATAATGCATGAGATAGGTGTGGGGGAGGGTTCTAACATAACTTAAGTTTTTTTTAATTTTTTTTTAACATTTTCTTTACTTTTAAAAACTTTTTGAAAATAGAAACAATATTTTGACATATTTTTTGTAAGAAATTAAATCAATTTTAAGGAAAAGGAGAATCATAATTAGGATTTCTTATGCTTGGTCAAAATAAAATTATTTGTTTGATTTCCAAGATGAGGAAGAAAATTTGAAAAAATAATTTAGTCTTGATTTTTACCTTGATGATATATGCATGCTTTATGCACTTACACACTTAGAGTTCAAAAACAAAGATTCTTATGCCTTATTTTAAAAAAAAGAGAAAAAGAAAAAGAAATATATATATATATAAATCCTCTGATTAAGCTGGGTATTTGTACCTCATAAAGCATAAGTATTCACGCCTAAAAGCGGTTCATATAATAAAATCATTAGTTTTGTGGCCTTGATTGCTCGAGTTCTTAAGTCCTTGGGGTGTTTTCTCATCCGGTGCTCTAAGACCGTTTGGTTTGAGAGCCACCGATTAAAGACTCGTTACATGGGCAGATTAGAAAGCCTAATAGAACTAAGGAATAATATCACCAAAAATAAAAAATAAAAAAAGAAAAATAAATAAATAAGACATAAGAGTTAGAGTTAAAGAACCCTTAGTCAAAATTTTACGGTCACAAAGATGCATATGATATAGGGTAAAATAATAGAATAGATGAGAAATACAGTTTGACTTCGTGCCTTGGTTGATAACAAGTTTTTGAATTAAGACTAAGCTTAAGAATGAAAAATTCAGTTTTCCTATAACTTATAGATTACTTAATTCTTACAGTAATACTTCAAATATTCTTCTCCTTCAAAATGTATTTTCAAAATACTAATACTTTGTTTCCCTTTATTTATGAATTTTGTGGGTGTAATCCACTGAAAACCCTCACGAGACAAAACTCGTCCTCTAAGGGGAACCTAGAGGTTTAACGGTTTGTTGCACATGCTCAATGCAATCGCGTGATCCGCAAAAGTGGTCTAATAATCTTTCATTTAGTTTTGTTGTTTTGCTCAAGGACGAGCAAAAGATAGGTATGGGGTGTGATTGCACACATTTATTGCATTATTCGATATTATATTTTCACATTTATTATGTAATAAATCTGTTAAATTTCTTATCTTAATTGTCTATTTTGCAGAAGATAATCATGGGGAGAAAGAGGATAAAATCAAATAATTATCAGTTAAATTCAAATTTAACTAGATCTATTTGGTTAGAGGAGGGTGATCCCAAATCCAGTTAGTTAAATACAGTTTTTAGTGAATCAAGTGGTTAAAGTTAAAGATCAACCGAGAATAGCGTCAAATACAGAGTCCAAATCCAAAGGGATAAATAGATAAAGAGAAGATCAACGAATGAGATGAAATAATTTTGACTCAGATTCTGACTGGATATATTTTAATATTTGAATCATAACTTTTGCTACTGAAACTCAAATCTGATGATTCAAGATGACCCAGAAAGAAGACTTAAAGGGGTACAACTCTTAAGTTGATCATTATCTCTAATTCTATCATTTGATAAGTTATATCCACAATCAATACGCCAACAAGTTGTAGATCAGAACTGAATATTCACATCAAATCAAGTTTGGAGATAAGGGAAGGATTCAAATTCAGAAATAGTCAACTCTCCTTATCATTAGACTCATTTACTTATCCATTTCTATCCTATAAATACCCCACATATAAGAGGCAGAGGGGAATGACCATACAGAGATAGATTTTAAGCCAGTTTTTCATTCTTTTTAGTGTAGGTTTTTATTTTCTTTTTTATGTAATTTTCAGTTTTATTTATGTAATTCAGAGGAGATCAGAGTTTCATAGGAGAACGAGAGTGAAGTTTGTACTAAAAGTGACACCAGTGTAAGTTGTTCTTCTCTTCTCTTATTGTTACCACATTGAATCTAAAGTACATTTTTTATATTCTTCTTTATTTTTGTGTTCTTCTTCTTCTTTTCTACTTCTTTTCTTTTGGTACCAATTACTATCCAAGTGAGTCTTATAGCATCGAAAGAGCCTTGCCTTTGCAAGTGCCATCGATAGCTCATGACGATGGATCTTATTCTCAGTCTGTTCATTTCATACTTATATCGTCTTGATGATGTAATGTAGAAGAGATAAGAATCAACTCTTATGGGCTATGCGCTGATTGCCTCCATCTCAAGGTAACATCATCGCCACAAATTCAAGATAAGTATTTGGACAGAGGAGGTAAGTATTTCTTTTAGTTTTCTTTTTTTAATTCTTTATTTTAGACCACCACAATCTCCCAACTATTTTATCACTCTTTTTAATTTCTTTATATAAACCCATTTTTCATTTTCTCCACCTTCTTAATCTACCACTTCCTTTTTAACTTAACTTTAACTTATTTTCCTTTTTCTTTTCAAGAACTAAAAGAAGGTCTTTAACTATTCTTTGTAACTTAAAAGAGAACTTACTAAAAAGTTTCCATCGCTAGTCCCTCCTTGTGGATCACGACCCCCATAGCCACTTGTTATAGCGATAGAATTGAGCACCTTGCATTACTATTATAAAGTTCTGAAACTCTGTATTTTCTGTGTGCAGATAAAATCTCAATCATTGTACAATCTCGAGAACGTCGGAGTTGAGGGAGGAAATTCTTCTCTACAGCTACCAAGTTCTCTTTTTGGTCCTTAGCAGAGATGAGAGGCCTCCAAGAGAGAGATAGTCATAGTAGCTGGTGGTGGAGAGGGAATCCTACCTATGATATATATATATATATATATATATATATATATATATATATATATATATATATATATATATATATATATATATATATATATATATATATATATATATATATATATATATAGCATCAAGTAATCCTTGTTCTACTCATCATAGATCTAAACTCTTAATTGATAACATGAGTTCCACACGCGTAGATGATTCCCCAATCTTAATTTAAATACACTCATATCTAAGTGTAATTGAAACATGTTTAGACCCAAACCATTAGGCTTGATCAATTTTTTACTGGGTCTAATAATATAGGCTTTATAGAGACTGGTGTATAAATTCAATTAAACTTGTGTAGGCCCAAATTAATTTAGAATCTAATCCAAATAAGTCTAATAATCTCCCACTTGCGCCAAACAAGTAATACTGTAAGGATGTTATACATTACTTTATGGTAGCAAAACTTTAATCAACAATAAACCATGCTCAAAACAATTTAGTCCATTATGTGTCCTGCTACCGAACATGGTGGGTCATTACCTTCTGTATAATCGAGATTGGACCTTCCACATTACAAGTTTCAGCACCCTTAATGACATAAATCAAATGTGAACGTGTGGCATGAAAATGTCCTCTGATCAAATAAGGTATAATTCCAACTGGTTTTCACTGTATGACTCTAACGAGTCTATTTTTATGACTCAAACGAGTCTAATTGTTAACAAAATCAAATGCACAAATTAAACTCAAAGGAAATTTAAGGAAAGCAGATATCACTTTATTATCGGAATTAACAAATATAAATAAAATGCACTTAAAAATAATGTCTGTTACATAAAATTATCTATTCTTACTAAACCAGGAAATCATCATGACTAGCCATCCCCGTATGAGCAATATGCCCTAAAAAGACTTTAGGTGAAAGTCTTTTAATGAGTGGATCTGTAATATTAAAAATAGTACTAACAGTATCAACAGACACAATGTGATTCAAAATTCTATCTTTAATGATAAGAAACTTGATGTCGACGTGCTTCGACTGTTGCTGAATTCTTGTCATTATTGCAGTATAACTCTATAGCTCTTATTGTCACAGTGCAACTGTAATGGCCTCTCGACTAAATCCACCATCTTCCACAACAGGAAAATGTAATCTGAAGTAGACTTCATATTGTCGATACATCCAACGTAATCAGAATCTGTATATCTGATCAGCTGCAACTAATCAGATTCATGTAGTTTTCTGTAAATATCGTATTACCTTCTTGGCAGTCTTCCAGTGATCAATCCCAGGATTGATCAAGTATCTGCTATTTTTCTTAACGGTATATGATATGTCTGGACGGGTATAAACTTGATATACATTAGACTTCCAACTACCGATACATATGAAATGTCTTTCATTTTCTCTTTCTTTAGGTCATTCTTGGGACATTAAGTTGATCGGTCACATATATTGAATATATATTGTCACATTACCATGTTTTTATCTAATAAATCTTATTAATAAGTTTTATTCTTCTTTGTTAAATGTAGGCCTATTGCTAAAAGAAAGGGAAGAGAAACGAGCCCAAAAGCCCATCAAAATTCTGATTTAATTCAGAATTAATTTGAAATTAGAAGATCAGGGCAGATCGAGGCAGATCAGAGAGGATAAAACCAGTTGAACATCAGTTAAAATGGATCTTTACAAATCAATCAGTTAAAGGCAATAATCAAAGGCCGTTTTGATTAACCCAGGAGTTGAAACGAGAAAACCAGCAGAAGATATGGGGGAATCATTAAACCGGGGACTTCTGCCATTTGGGTGTAGCCACCTGGCCACATTAGGGCCGCCCAAGTCGCGTTTCCACGATAAAGTTGAGGTTGGTGGGGGAGCATTTGCTCCCCCAATCTTCCTACGCCCTCTCCCGTCTGGTTTTTCCCTATAAATACCATTTTCGACAGAGAAGAAGGGAGCGAAGACTAGGATTAAATTTCTTGTTTATTTTTAGGATTTTAGGAGCATTGTTTGATAGATTGGATAAGTTGTATCTCCGCTTTATTTTTTTTCAGTTTAGACCAGTAAAGAGAGAAGAGTGGAATTGAGTATGTAATTCATCTTTGAAGTGATAATCAAAGGAGCTTCTACTCGCTTATTCAACTCAACTCGAATTCGGTATGTTTATGTTTAATTTTCATTCACTTGTTTATTTTCAGTTCATCATGAGTAGCTAAATCATTTTCTGGGCTCACTAATTAATCTTTTCTACCTCCTCTCTCTCGATTGAATTTTATGAAAGAACTCTCTTGAATCATAATGCCTAAAGTTAAACTTTATTCTTGAAAGCTCATGATGATGCTCTTCTTTTAAAACTTAAACTTTCAAAGCACAAATATTTTCAAATTATTTTTATTCCATACTTACTTCTTCGCGCTTGATGGTTTAACATTCTATTTTTGATATTGTGTTAAGAAATACCTCAAGATTTGATCCAAAATCATCTCATTTGTTTTACTTGAACATTGAAAGAAATTAAGCTTTTTTGCTTATGATAAAAGTGATGCACGAAAAATGTTCTTGAGATAAGTAGTTGAGTAAAAAAATTAGTGAGCCCAAATTTTCTTCTTATATTAAAAACAACACATCACTCTTCAAACTCTTAAATCACTTTTTCTAAAATCTTCTCTAAAGTTGCAATTTTTCTTTTAATCATTTCCCTTCTCCCTATTCTTTTTTTCAACTTAAAGACACCAACTTCATTCTTTGTTACTTAACAAAAACACCGTAAAGCTTCTATCGCATTCCTCCTCGTGGACACGACCCGTTAGCCCAAAGCTACACGGTAATTCTTATCATTCTCATTTTACAATCAATTTTTGGCGCCGTTGCCGGGGAGGGAACGGTGTATTTGTTTTAACAAGTTTGGTGTCTTGTTTCAGGGACGTCAAGATTCAGGTTTAGCACTCAAGTTTGCAAGAGAAGACTTGGTATTTTGGGCCCCTACTCTCGAAAGTAGGAAACAGAATTTCAAGAAATTACGTTGCAAAAGTTAAATTTTTGTTGGGCTATTAAAAACTCTTTTTTGCAGGATATATTTCTCGCAAAAATAAAGTTTTTGTGTGTTATTATTCTTTCTATATCTGATATCTACAATCTCTGTTTTAATCCAACAGTAATCTGAGTGATTGTTAATTGCTTAAAAAACGTTTAGATTTGCATTCTAGACGTTTGTCTAATTACATTTATTTTACAATTATTGTTGAAGATAACTGAAGACATGGTACGTATGCATAGCATATAGTTTAGGAAACATTCTTGGTGATATTTGCTTTTGAATGCTACTTTTCTATATCTTGCACACTTTGCACAATCAATTCTAAGAGCAAAACCCAAATCAAGATAAGATGGGGAAGTCATTACCCTTCCTTAGCCCACAAACCATCTCCAAGCACGCACAACCTAAGCCTAAGTAAATCTAATAGACGTTGGCCTTAGGGACATCTCGAACTCACTAGGAGATTATCGTAAGGGGGAAAGTGTTAGAGTTTGACTCCTGCCAAATCAGTGTTTAGGAAAGGGATTGAGGGGTGAAACCCCGAAAGTTGATAGTTTGGCTTAATTAGGCCCATCGCTTTTGCGCGAATACCTCCCCCCAATCTTGCCTAACCTGGCTGATTGTGGTCAAAGTCTGCATTATACCTCCTGTGGACAATCAACCAGTTAGGAGTTGTCTAGGTCAAGGTTACCTTAGAGTAGGCTTGGTTGATTACTCTTGTTGACTATTGGTAAACTTGTTTGTATTTGTGATTGTGTTTGTGTATGCAAGTGTGGTCAAGAGACCCTAATTCATTTAGGTTGACTAGAAACACATCACCACCCAAGTTTAAGCCAAGACTAGATCCGGTTATGGCTCAACCGACATCTTTGCAGGATAGGTTCTATCCCATTAGAACCTCGCTTCCATCTTGCATCCAACTTCCATCGGTTGATAAATACAATTTTGAGCTCAAGTCTCAATTCATCAACACACCCCCAAGTTTTATGGCCTAGAGTTCGAAGATGCTTATTTCTTCATAAGAGAATTTGAGGAAGTATGTCTAATGATGAAAATCTCACACCTTGTAGATGATGCTATTGGTTGAGATTTGTCCCTTTCGCACTTAATGACTTAGCCAAGAAATGGCTTTACAGCTTAGCGGCCGGCTCTATCACATCTTGGGATGGTTTCATCAAGGTCTTCTTGAAGAAATTCTATTGATTGCTAAAACAAATGAAACAACCAACGAAGTTAAGAATGTACCGTGTAGCTTGTGGCTAACGGGTCGTGTCCACAAGGAGGGATGCGATGGAAGCTTTTCGATGAGTTGCTTAAAAACAATGAATTAGTGTTCGTTTTTTAGGAAAAAGAGAATGGAAGGAAAAGAGATGAAAAAGAGAAACTTCAATTTTCAGAAAAGGATTTGGAGAAGGTGGTTTTTAAAAAGCTTTAAGAGTTGTGATGTTGTTTATAATAAGAAATCAAATCTGGGCTTACTATCTTCCTACTCAATTGTCCATTCTTCTCTTAAAGTATTTAGTCCCTCAAGTTCAATTGCAAAACTTAAAGTTAATTCTTTTTAGAAAGCTTTAAGTAAAGCACATAAGATGTGGAAGGGTTGAGTTCTGTTTCTTCGAGAAAGAGTTGGAATCGGATGTTAAAACATAAAGCGCGAAGAAGCAAGGATGAATTAAAAAAGATTCACAAGAAGTTCAAGAAAGAACGGTGAATTCAACTTTCCATTCCCATCATCATGTGCCTTCAAGAACACTTTCAAAGAGAAAGGCTTTTAAGGGAGGCATGCATATGAGTCATAGGGATTTTTCTTTTAAAAACAGAAGAGAAGAAAACAAGAGAGATTCCGATAGCAAGCCCAGAAAAAGCGTTTAGTTACTCATGGAAAACGAAGAACACAACGACATAATAACAAGCATACCGTACTGCAAGTGAAAGAGAAATCGGCTTGACCTTTGTATTGCTGTCACTTCAATCCTTCAAGTACAAGCTCTCTGTCCTCTCTCTCACAAGTTTTTGAAACTGGATTACAACTTAAAAAACAAAATTACAACTTGAGTTCTAGCTAACAAATGACCTAGATCCTAAGAAAATAAAAGCAAAGTTTAATCCTAGTCTTCGCTGCTTTTTGCTCTGCTGAAAGCCCTTTTTATAGCCAAAACCTGTAGAGATAGGATCCCGGGATCGTTGGGGGAGCAAACGCTCCCCCAACTGACTTCAGTTGGCCGCGGAAACGCGGCTTGGGCCGCGTTTCCGCGGCACTGTTGTGGCCAGTTGGCCACAACAAGAGGGGAGGCTTCCATGTTTGAAGGGGATCTCGGATCTTCAGCTGGTTTCTTTGTTGCTGCTTCGACCGTGGACTGAATCAGCTTTTGATTTCCTTAGCTTTGATTCCTCGATTCAAGGAGGGATTTTCTCAACCCCTTGATAGCCCAGATTTCTTCACTTCGAATTTAATCTGAATTAATTCAGAATAAAGTGGGCTTTTGGGCTTGTTACTCTTTTATTTCTTTGAGCATTTGGGCCTGTATTTAGCAAAGGAAAAAGACACTTATTAATATCATTTATTAGCATACAAGTGTGGTAAAGTGACAACATAAATGCAATGTATGTGACAAATCACACCCCCACACTTATCTTTTGCTCGCCCTCGAGCAAAAACATTAGACTAACTAGAATCAATTATTAGACCACTTTCGCAGGTCACTCGATTGCACTGAGCATGTGCAACAAGCCGTTAAACCTCTAGGTCACCCCTAGAGGACGAGTTTTGTCTCGTGAGGGTTTTCAGCGGATTACACCCACAAAATCCAAAAGAGAAAAGAAAGGGTTAGTATTTTCGAAAAAGCAAAATTTTTATTTTATTTTATTTATTTATTTATTTTTTTTTTTCAAGGAGGAAATATTTGAAGTATATTTGTGAGATCTTAAGTAATCTATAAGTTATAGGAATATCAAATTTTTCATTCCTAAACTTAGTCTCCATTCAAAAACATGTCATCAATTAAAGTAAGGAGTCGATTTGTACTTCTCATCTAGTCTATTAATTTACCCTGATTCGTATGCACCATCGTGACTGTGAAGTTTACTAAGGGTTCTTCAACATTAACTCCTATGCCTCATATTTATTTATTATTATTTTATTTTTATTTTTTTTTGTGAATTTTTATTCCTCAATTTCATTAGGCTTTCTAATCTGCCCATGTAACGAGCTTTCAGTCGGTGACACCTAAACCAGACGGTTTTAGGGCACCAGGTGAGAAAACACCCCTAAGGACCTAAACACCCGAGCAGATAAGGCCACGAAACCAAGGTTTTTATTTATGCTATGTAACCCTTTTAGGCGTGAATACTTATGCTTCATGAGGCATAAATACCCAGCTTAATCAGAGGATACACATTATTTATACTAGGTACCCCTTTTAGGCGTGAATACATATGCTTCATGAGGCATAAGTACCCAGCTTAATCAGAGGATACACATTTTTTTTTTTCTTTTTCAAACTTGTCTAATTATCTTTTGCATAAATACTAAGGCTTGCTTAGGCCAAAGCACCTAGCTACTCAATAATTAGAGCTATTTTTTTTTATAAGGCATAAGAGTCTCTGTTTTCAAACCCTAAGTGTGTTAGTGTATTTTGTGTGCATATGTCATCAAGGTAAATATCAAGACTAAATTACTTTCCCAAATTTCTTCCTGACCCTAAAAATCAAACAAGTTATTTTATTTCGACCAAGTATAAGAAATCCTAATTATGATTCTCCTATTCCTTAAAATTGACTTAAATTCTTACAAAAAATATATCAAAATATTGTCTACCCTTTCAAAAAATTCTCTTTTTTTTTTTTTTTTTAAATTTATATATATCCATTTTTTTCTTTTTTTCTTTTTTTTTTTATATATATATATATTTTTTAATCAGCAATGTTAGAACCCTCCCCCACACTTATCTCATGCATTGTCCCAATGTATGAAAGAAATGTATAAGTGCATGAAATAAAATGGAAAGGAGGAAAGTTACCGATACACTGGGTCAAAAAGACCCATTACCGTTTCATCTACCGGCACCGATTCCAAGAAAGGTTTAAGGCGTTGACCATTTACCTTAAAGTCATTTCCATTCTTGGGGTCACTGATCTCAACTGCACCATGTGGAAACACGGTTTTTACAACGAATGGCCCAGTCCATCGTGATTTCAATTTTCCTGGAAAAAGATGAAGCCTAGAATTGTAGAGTAAGACTTTTTGACCAGGGACAAAGGTTTTCTTATGATGTGCTTGTCATGGAAAATCTTCACTCTATCTTTAGTGATCCTAGCATTTTCATAGGCCTCATTTCTCAATTCCTCCAATTCGGAAATTTGTAATTTCCGAAGGTCACCGGCCTTAGTCAAATCGAAATTCAACTGCTTGATTGCCCATAAGGCTCGGTGCTCTAACTCAACGGGCAAGTGACAAGGTTTGCCATAGACTAACCTATAGGGAGACATTCCTAAAATCGTCTTGAAAGCGGTCCTGTAGGCCCATAGAGCATCTACAAGTTTTAAGGACCAATCTTTCCGGTTTTGGCTCACAGTCTTCTCCAATATAAGCTTGACTTGTCTATTTGAAACCTCAACTTGCCCACTGGTTTGAGGATGATATGGTGTGGACAACTTGTGGGTTATGGCATACTTTCGCATAAGGGCTTCAAAAGACCTATTGCAAAAGTGTGTGCCATTATCACTGATGATAGCACGAGGCGTTCCAAAGCGGGAAAAGATGTTTTCTTTCAAAAACTTTATGACAACTTTGTTGTCATTAGTTTTACATGGAATGGCTTCTACCCACTTGGACACGTAGTCCACAACAACCAATATGTATTGGTTCCCAAATGAGTTAGGAAATGGACCCATAAAGTCGATGCCCCAAACATCAAAGAGTTCTATTTCTAGAATTGGGTTGAGGGGCATCATATTTCGATGTGAGATCCTACCTACCATTTGGCATCTAGGGCACGTCTTGCAAAAATCATAGGCATCCTTGAACAGAGTGGGCCAATAAAACCCGCTTTGTAGCACTTTTTCAGCAGTCTTGCGGGGACCAAAGTGTCCACCGCATGCAAGTTCGTGACAAAAGGACAGAACACTCCTAACCTCCTCATCGGGAATGCATCTCCTAATAATTTGGTCGGAACAGTACTTGAAAAGATACGGTTCCTCCCAAAAGAAATACCGGACTTGGGATAAGAACCGGTAAACATCATTTTTGGACCAATGAGACGGAGTTTGGTTTGTGACTAAGTAGTTCACTATATCAGCAAACCAAGGTTCCCTAGAGATAGCTAAGAGATGTTCATCAGGAAAATCCTCATTGATGGGTAATTCGTTGCATGGAGAATTGGGAATCCGTGAGAGATGGTCAGCAACGACATTTTCTACACCTTTCTTGTCTCGAATTTCGAGATCAAATTCTTGAAGAAGGAGGATCCAACGAATGAGTCGGGCCTTGGCATCCTTCTTCATCATGAGATACCTAAGTGCAGAATGATCGGTGAAGATGGTAGTTTTGGACCCTAGTAGGTAGGGACGAAACTTCTCTAAGGCAAACACTACTGCCAAGAATTCCTTCTCGGTCGTAGTGTAGTTCAGTTGAGCGTCATTGAGAGTCCTACTAGAGTAGTAGATCACATGCTGCTTGCTATCAGTACGTTGTCCTAGGACAGCGCCTATGGCAAAATCAGAAGCGTCGCACATAATCTCAAATGGCTTAGACCAATCCGGGGCAGATATGATTGGTGCAGAAATCAGCTCTCTCTTAAGCTTCTCCCAAGAAGTGATGCAGTCAGCATCGAAAGTGAAGGACACATCCTTAGCTAACAGATTAGTCAAGGGCCTAGCAATTTTGCTAAAATCCTTGATAAATCTACGGTAGAAACCAGCGTGTCCTAGGAAGGATCTAATGTCCTTAACGCATTTGGGCATGGGAAGCTTAGCAATAACCTCGATTTTGGCTCTATCCACTTCTATTCCTTTCTTGGATATTTCATGACCCAAGACAATTCCATGTTTCACCATGAAGTGGCATTTCTCCCAGTTTAGTGTCAAATGTTTTTCAGCACAACGTTGGAGGACGAGTTCAAGATGGTGGAGACATTGAGTGAATGAATCTCCGTAGATGGAGAAATCATCCATGAAGATTTCTAAGAAGCGCTCTACCATGTCAGAGAAAAGACTCAACATGCAACGTTGAAACGTTGCTGGGGCATTGCATAAGCCGAATGGCATTCGACGATAAGCAAATGTCCCAAATGGACAGGTAAACGTGGTCTTTTCTTGGTCCTCAGGAGCGATAGGGATCTGGTTATAGCCCGAGTAACCGTCCAAGAAGCAGTAGTACTCGTGACCCGCTAAACGTTCAAGCATCTGATCAATGAAGGGAAGTGGAAAATGGTCCTTACGAGTTGCAGCATTCAGTTTCCTATAGTCAATGCAAACTCGAATCTTCGTGGGAAGTCGAGTTTGAACCAACTCTTTGTTCTCGTTTTCCACTACGGTGAAACCAGATTTCTTTGGGACCGCGTGGACAGGACTGACCCATTGGCTATCCGAAATGGGATAAATTATCCCATTGTCTAAGAGTTTTATGATTTCAGCATGAACAGCCTCTTGCATTATAGGGTTTAACCTACGCTGCGGGTCTCTCTTGGGTGTGGCATCTTCATTGAGATGGATGCAGTGTTGAACGATGGTTGGACTTAATCCCTTGATATCAGTCATAGTCCACCCGATGGCTTCCTTATGTTTTCTTAGAATATCTTTCAAATCTTTTTCTTCCCCGTCATTTAAATGGGAGGCAATGATGACGGGAAAGGTCTCTTGTTCGCCTAGATAGGCGTACTTGAGATGCGCAGGAAGGGCTTTCAATTCTAAGGAAGAGGAAGGCTCACTAGAAGGACTAGTCAAATCTGTTGGCTCCATAGTTGGTGAAATCGGGTTTGAAGCCCAATTCACGGCAGAATCTACCACCTGATCGAGATTAAAGTCATCAGACTCTAACTCGAAGTCAATCTCCATTTCTGATTCCAATTCTTCCCCGTGTTCACTTGTCAAGTTCTCAATTTGGTTTACTTCAAAAGTTTGGTCCTCGATGTCACGGGGTTGTTTTCCTAGATGGAAGACATTGACTTCTCTAGTCATGTCTCCAAAGGTTAACCTCATAGATCCATTCCTGCAATTGATGATGGCATTAGCAGTGGCAAGGAATGGTCAACCTAGGATGACCGGAGTTTGAGCCCTACGATTGGAGTTGGACACAGGTTGTGTCTCCAAAACTATGAAATCGACAGGGTATATGAACTCCCCTACCCGAATCAGGACATCGTTAATTTCCCCTTTTGGAACTTTAACAGAACGGTCAGCCAGTTGGATGGTGACTCGAGTTGGACTAAGGTCACCCAACCCGAGTTGTTGATAAACAGAGAATGGAAGCAAGTTGATACTTGCCCCCAAATCAAGTAGTGCACGACTAATCTCGGCTTGTCCTATTGTGCAGGCAATGGTAGGGCTACCTGGATCTTTGTACTTGACAGGGATAGGACCCGAAAATAGCTCACTAATATTAGTGGCTAGGAAGACTTTCTTAGGAACATTAGTCTTTCTCTTCTTGGTGCACATGTCCTTAAGAAACTTAGCATAGGAAGGAACTTGTTGGATGGCATCAAGAAGTGGCACATTTATTTTCACTTGATTAAACATCTCTATTATCTTGTCCATGTGCGGATTTTGCTTATTGTTTTTCAGCCTATTCGGAAATGGTACTATAGGCTGGTGCACCTGGCTGGCTGACTTGTCTTTTTCAGACTCGTCAGATTTGGAAGAGCTTGGATTGGATGAGGTGGAAGCTTGATTGTGGTTGTGCTGAATAGGATTGGTGGGTGTTGACACTTGGTTATCAACTTTCTTTCCTGACCTCAATGTATGCACAACATTACATTGATTGAATGAAGGATCCTCAGCCAAATGAGCTTGTTGGGAATTTCTCGGATTGGTGACTGGCTGACTAGGCAAGGTACCCTTTTGTCTCTCATTCTGTGGGTTGGCTAGTTGGCTCATTTGAACCTCTAACCTCTGAATGGTTTGCATGAGAGTGTCTTGATTTTTCATATATCTCTCCATGTTCCTTTCAAAGTCAGTCATTCTCCTTTCCAATTGAGGATTCTGGAAGGAGGATTGTGGAGATTGGTTAGGAAAGTTCTGTTGATAATTTGGAAAGCTTGGTGGATGGTTGGGAGAATTATTATGGAAATTGGAGAAGTTGGGTTGATGATTGGAAGAATTGTTACCTTGATGGAAGTGGTTAGCATGATTGGATCGTGAATGGTCATTGTTGTTCTGGCTCCATGAGAAATTAGGGTGATTTCTCCAGCCGGGATTGTACGTTGGGGCGTAAGGGTTATTGTTCGGCCTTGAAAAGGCCGCATTCATCGGTTCGTGGTAGGATTGCTGAGCTTGAAACACTGGGCATTCCTCAAATACATGGTTCATGGCTTGACAGTAAGTGCAACCCGGGGGTGGAAATTGGTTCGGGCTGACTTGATTGACTGGACTTGGGTCTTTCGTTTCTAGAGCTTCCAGTCTTCTAGCTAAATTGGCTAACTTAGCCTCATTAGCGATGGACGATTCTATGGAATGGAGACCTCCTTTCGAAGAGATGGAGTTAGGATTCTTAGGGGTCTCACTCGCAGATTCCCATTGGATGGTTTTCTCAGCTAAATTTTCATACAAATCCCATCCCTCATCTTCATCTTTCTGCAAGAAACCCCCTTGGCACATACTTTCTAGGAGGGTTTTGGTGGAATAGTCTAAACCGTCATAGAGAATTTAGTATTGTCGCCATTTCTCTATTCCATGATGTGGACATTGGACAAGGAGGTCCTTAAAGCGTTCAAAGTACCTCCAGAACGGTTCACTAGGCTCTTGCTTAAATTGCATGATCGTCTTCCTAATGAGAGCGGTTTTATGGATAGGATAGAATTTCTTCAAGAAGACCTTGATGAAACCATCCCAAGATGTGATGGAACCGGCTGCTAAGCTGTAGAGCCACTTTTTTGCTAGGTCCTTAAGTGCAAACGGGATAAATCTCAACCTAATAGCATCATCTACAAGGTGTGGGATTTTCATCATAAGACATACTTCCTCAAATTCTCTTATGAAGAAGTAGGCATCTTCGGACTCTAGACCATGAAATTTGGGGAGTGTGTTGATGAATTGAGGCTTGAGCTCAAAATTGTGTTCACCAACCGATGGAAGTGAGATGCATGATGGAAGTGAGGTCCTAATGGGGTAGAACCTATCCTGCAGTGATGTGGATTGAGCCATTACCGGATCTGGTCTTGGTTCAAACTCAGGTGGTGATGTGTTTCTAGTCAACCTAGATGAATTAGGGTCTCTCGACCACACTTGCATACACAATCACAATCACAATCACAACAAGTTCAAACAGTAGTCAACAATAAAAATCAACCAAGCCTAGTCTAAGGTATCCTTGACCTAGACAACTCCTAACTGGTTGATTGTCCACAAGAGGTAGAATGTAGACCTTGACTACAAGCTAATCAGCCAGGTCAGGGCAAGTTTGGTGGGAGGTTTTCCGTCAAAAGACGTTCCTTAATTAAATAACCACCGCACTTCGGGCTTTCGGCCCTCAATCCCTTTCCTTGACACTGATTTTACAGGAGTCAATTTCCAACACTTTCCCTCTTTAGGATAATCTCCTATTGAGTTCGAGATGTCCCTAAGGCCAACGTCTATCAAATTTAATTAGGCTTAGGTTGTGCGTGCTTGGAGATGGTTTGTGGGCTAAGGAAGGGTAATGACTTCCCCACCTTATCTTGATTAGGGTTTTGCCCTTAGAATTGATTAGTGCAAGTGTGCAAGATATAGGAAAGTAGCATTCAAAAGCAATAACACCCAAGAATGTTTCCTAAACTATATGCTATGCATACATACCTTGTCTCCAGCTCTCTTCAACAGTAATTGTAAAGAAAACGTAATTAGACAAATGCCTAGAATGCAAGTCTAAACGTTTTTTAAACAATTCACAATCATTCAAATTACTGTTGGATAAAACAGGGATGGTGATAACAAACTAGCACAAATATGACATAAAAAACTAGAAATTTTTGCAAGCAATATGTCCTGCAAAACAAAGTTTTTAGTAGTCCCAAAAAATTTCAGATTTGCAAAGCAATTTCTTGAAATTCTGTTTCCTACTTTCGAGAGTAAGGGCACAGAATTTTCAAGTCTTCTTGGCAAAGCTTGAATGCTAGATCTTGATCTTCAATGTCCCTGAAACAAACACACAAGAGTTGTTAAAACAACTACACCGTTCCCTCCCCGGCAACGGCGCCAAAATTTGATTGCTAAAACAAATGAAACAACCAACGAAGTTAAGAATGTACCGTGTAGCTTGTGGCTAACGGGTCGTGTCCACAAGGAGGGATGCGATGGAAGCTTTTCGATGAGTTGCTTAAAAACAATGAATTAGTGTTCGTTTTTTAGGAAAAAGAGAATGGAAGGAAAAGAGATGAAAAAGAGAAACTTCAATTTTCAGAAAAGGATTTGGAGAAGGTGGTTTTTAAAAAGCTTTAAGAGTTGTGATGTTGTTTATAATAAGAAATCAAATCTGGGCTTACTATCTTCCTACTCAATTGTCCATTCTTCTCTTAAAGTATTTAGTCCCTCAAGTTCAATTGCAAAACTTAAAGTTAATTCTTTTTAGAAAGCTTTAAGTAAAGCACATAAGATGTGGAAGGGTTGAGTTCTGTTTCTTCGAGAAAGAGTTGGAATCGGATGTTAAAACATAAAGCGCGAAGAAGCAAGGATGAATTAAAAAAGATTCACAAGAAGTTCAAGAAAGAACGGTGAATTCAACTTTCCATTCCCATCATCATGTGCCTTCAAGAACACTTTCAAAGAGAAAGGCTTTTAAGGGAGGCATGCATATGAGTCATAGGGATTTTTCTTTTAAAAACAGAAGAGAAGAAAACAAGAGAGATTCCGATAGCAAGCCCAGAAAAAGCGTTTAGTTACTCATGGAAAACGAAGAACACAACGACATAATAACAAGCATACCGTACTGCAAGTGAAAGAGAAATCGGCTTGACCTTTGTATTGCTGTCACTTCAATCCTTCAAGTACAAGCTCTCTGTCCTCTCTCTCACAAGTTTTTGAAACTGGATTACAACTTAAAAAACAAAATTACAACTTGAGTTCTAGCTAACAAATGACCTAGATCCTAAGAAAATAAAAGCAAAGTTTAATCCTAGTCTTCGCTGCTTTTTGCTCTGCTGAAAGCCCTTTTTATAGCCAAAACCTGTAGAGATAGGATCCCGGGATCGTTGGGGGAGCAAACGCTCCCCCAACTGACTTCAGTTGGCCGCGGAAACGCGGCTTGGGCCGCGTTTCCGCGGCACTGTTGTGGCCAGTTGGCCACAACAAGAGGGGGAGGCTTCCATGTTTGAAGGGGATCTCGGATCTTCAGCTGGTTTCTTTGTTGCTGCTTCGACCGTGGACTGAATCAGCTTTTGATTTCCTTAGCTTTGATTCCTCGATTCAAGGAGGGATTTTCTCAACCCCTTGATAGCCCAGATTTCTTCACTTCGAATTTAATCTGAATTAATTCAGAATAAAGTGGGCTTTTGGGCTTGTTACTCTTTTATTTCTTTGAGCATTTGGGCCTGTATTTAGCAAAGGAAAAAGACACTTATTAATATCATTTATTAGCATACAAGTGTGGTAAAGTGACAACATAAATGCAATGTATGTGACAAATCATCTATCCAATTCATAAGATCGCTCTCATTAGGAAGAACATCATGCAATTCAAGTAAGAACCTAGTGAACCGTTTTGGAGGTACTTTGAACGCTTTAAAGACCTCCTTATCCAATGTGCTTAACATTGAATAGAGAAATGACGACAATGCCAAATTCTTCATGACGGTTTAGACTATTCGACCAAGATCCTCTTAAAAAGCATGTGCCAAGAGGGATTCTTGCAGAAGGATGAAAATGAAGGATGAGATTTATATGAGAATCTAGCGGAAAAAACCATCCAATGGGAACCTACTAGTGAAACCTCGAAGAACTCAAACTCCATCTCTTCAAAAGGAGGTCTCTATTCTATTGAATCATCCATAGTTAATGAGGCTAAGTTAGCTAACCTAGCGAGAAGACTGGAAGCTTTAGAAACTAAGAAACCAAGTCCAGTCAATCAAGTCAGCCCAAACCAATTTTCAACTCCGGGCTGTACTTACTATCAAGCCATGAATCATGTGTTTGAGGAGTGTCCTGTGTTTCAGGCTCAACAACAATACCCTTAACCAATGAATGTGGCCTTTTCAAGGCCGAACAATAATCCTTACGTACCAATGTACAATTCTGGGTAGAGAAATCACCCGAATTTCTCATGGAGCCAAAATAACAATGACCACCCATGGTCAAATCATGCAAGCCACTTCCATCATGCCAATAATTCTTCCAATCATCAACCTAACTTTTCCAATTTCTACAATAATTCTCCCAACCTTCCACCTAACTTTTCAAACTATCAACAAAACTTTCCCAACCAAGCTCCACAATCTTCCTTCCAGAATTCTCAACTAGAAAGGAGAATGACTGACTTTGAGAGAAACATGAAAAGATACATGAAGAACCAAGATTCTCTCATGCAAACTATACAGAGGCTAGAGGTTCTAATGAGCCAATTAGCCACTCCACAGAATGAGAGACAAAAGGGTACCTTACCTAGTTAGCCAATAACGAATCCTGAGAATTCTCAACAAGCTCATTTGGCTGAGGATCAATCAATGAATCAATGTAATGTTGTTCACACATTGAGGTCGGGAAAGAAAGTTGATAATCAAGTGTCAACACCATCTAATCCCATTCAGCACAACTACAATCAAACATCCACCTCATCTAAGCCCAATCCTTCCAAATCTGACGAATCTGAAAAACATAAGTCAACCAGTCAGGTGCACCAGCCTATAGTACCATTTCCTAATAAGCTGAAAAATAACAAACAAAATCCACACATGGATAAGATAATTGAGATCTTCAATCAAGTGAAGATAAATGTGCCACTTCTTGATACCATCCAACAAGTCCCATCCTATACTAAGTTCTTAAGGATATGTGCACCAAGAAGAGAAAGACTAATGTACCCAAAAAGGTCTCCTTAGCCACTAACATTAGTGAGCTACTATCAGGTCCGATCCCTATCAAGTACAAGGATCCAGGTTGTCCCACCATTGCCTGCACAATAGGACAAGCCGAGATTAGTCGTGCACTTCTTGACTTGGAGGCAAGTATCAACTTGCTTCCATTCTCAGTTTATCAACAATTAGGATTGGGCGATCTTAGTCCAACTCGACTCACTATCCAACTGGCTGACCGTTCAGTGAAAGTTTCAAAAGGAAAAATTAATGATGTCCTTATCCGCGTCGGGGAGTTTATTTACCCCGTTGATTTCATAGTTCTAGAGACACAACCTGTGTCCAATCTTAGGGCTCAAACTCCATTATCCTAGGGCGACCATTCCTTATTACTGCCAATGCCATCATCAATTGTAGGAATGGGTCCATGAGGTTAACCTTTGGAGACATGATTAGAAAAGTCAATATCTTCAACCTAGGAAAACAATCCCGTGATGTTGAGGACCAAACATTTAAAGTCAACCTCATTGAGAACTTAACAAGTGAACATAGGGAAGAATTGGAACTAGAAACTGAGTGTGACTTCGGGTTAGAGTCTGACGACTTTAATCTTGATCAAGTTTTTGAGTCTACTGTGAATTAGGCCTCGAACCCTATTTCACCAAATATGGAGCCAACTAATTTAACTCATCCTTCCAGTGAGCCTTCCTCTTCTTTAGAATTGAAAGCCTTACCTGCACATCTCAAGTACGTCTATCTAGGCGAACAAGAGACATTTCCTGTCATCATCGCCTCCCATTTAAATGACGGGCAAGAAGAAGATCTTAAATCTATTCTAAGAAAACATAGGGAAGCCACTGGTTGGACTATAACTGATATAAAGGGATTGAGTCCAACCATAGTTCAACATCGCATTCATCTCAATGAAGATGCAACACCTAAAAGAGACCCGCAACGTAGGTTAAACCCTATAATGCAAGAGGCTGTTCATGCTGAAATTATAAAACTCTTAGATAATGGGATAATCTATCCCATTTCTGATAGCCAATGGGTCAGTCCTATCCACGCGGTTCCAAAGAAATCTGATTTTATCGTAGTGAAAAACGAGAACAAAGAGTTAGTTCAAACTTGACTTTCCACGAAGATTTGAGTTTGCATTGACTATAGGAAGCTTAATGCTGCAACTTGTAAGGACCATTTTTCACTCCCTTCATTGATCAGATGCTTGAACATTTGGCAGGCCATGAGTTTTATTGTTTCTTAGACGGTTACTCAGGGTATAATCAGATTCCTATTGCTTCTGAGGACCAAGAAAAGACTACGTTCACATGTCCATTTGGGATATTTGCTTATAGTCGAATGCCTTTCGGCTTGTGCAATGCCCCAGCAATATTTCAACGTTGCATGTTGAGTCTTTTTTCTGATATGGTAGAATGATTCTTAGAGATCTTCATGGATGATTTCTCCATCTACGGAGATTTATTCACTCAATGTCTCTACCAATTAGAACTTGTCCTCCAACATTGTGCTGAGAAAAATCTGACACTGAACTGGGAGAAATGCATTTCATGGTAAAACATGGAAATGTCTTGGGTCATGAAATATCAAAGAAAGGAATTGAAGTGGATAGAGCCAAGATTGAGGTTATTGCTAAGCTTTCCATGCCCAAATGCATGAAGGATATTAGATCCTTCTTAGGACACGCCAGTTTTTACCGAAGATTTATCAAAGATTTTAGCAAGATTGCTAGGCCCTTGACTAATCTGTTAGTTAAGGACGTGCCTTTCACTTTCGGTACTGATTGTATGAATTCTTGGGAGAAACTTAAGAGAGATCTTATTTCTGCACCAATCATATCTGCACCGGATTGGTCTAAGCCATTCGAAATCAGATGCGATGCTTCTGATTTTGCCATAGGCGCTGTCTTAGGACATGATTGGTCACTAATATTGCACATTTAATATCATATTCTCTTACTTATTATAGAATAAACTCTGAATTGTCTTAATTAAATGTTTAATTTATTTGCAAGCCCATTCCTAAAGGAGAGTGAAGAGAAATGAAGCCCACTAAATTCTGAATTAAATCAGAATTAATTCGAACCAGTGAATCAGGGCAAAATCAAAGAGGTTGAAAACCGGTTGAGAAGAATCCTCCCAGAATCGATCGGTTGAAGCCAAGGAAAAGGCCATTTCGTCACAATCCCAGACGTAAACGAGAAATCCAACTGAAGATAAAGCCAGAACGCGAAACCGGGGAGCTCCACCAATAGGGTGTGGCCACCTGGCCACACCCTGGCCGCGAAAACGCGGCCAGAGCCGCGTTTCCACGGCTCTGTTAGGGAGTTAGGGGGAGCGTTTGCTCCCCCTATCTTCATAGGATCCTGTTGGTTGGGTTTTTGCCTATAAAAGGGCAGGATTTGCACTGAAAAGGGGACGACCATGCAGAGATAGAAATTAGTCCAGTTTTTCCCTCTCTGTAGTATAGGTTTTTGTTTTCTTTTTATGTAATTGTAATTTGTATGTAAGCTTAGGTTAGATTGAGATTCATGTAAGTAAGAGAGAGAGGCTTATGTTGAGAGTGACACCGATGTACCCTCCTCCTTTCTTCCATCGTTTCTGCAAGCAATAAAAGGTAATTTGTTTTATGTTCACCTTTACTTTGTTTTCTTCTTCTTCTTTCTACTTTACCTCTTTTGGTTTTGATGAGCATGCAAGTGAATCTAGAAGCATAAGTATAACAATGTTGCGTGAGTGCCGATGATAATTCATGGTGATGTTCTCCTCCTCAAGACTCCGTATCACTTCATTCTTATTCGTCTTGACGATATAATGTGAATGGGGACTGAGCTCGATCCTATGGCTTATGAGTTGAACGCCTCCGAAGCAAGGTAGAACATGCAAGGGTTCTAGGTAAGTCATCAACCAAACTAGGTAAGTACTTCTTTAATCTTCTTTCTTTTCTTTTATTTCTTAGTTTAGATCACCAACACGATTTCTTTCATCACTCCTTTTCCATTTCTTTGTAAATAATCATTCTCCATTTTTCTCCACCTTCTGCATCTATCGCTTTCTTTCTAACTTTAACCTAACTCTTTTTTCATTTTCATTTCTTAAAACAAAGAAGAACCTTCGTTTTTCTTCACAAAGATTTCAATACAAACTTTGAACGCTTCTATCGCTAACCCTCCTTGTGGATCACGACCCGCATAGCCACTTGCTATTGCGGTAGAATTGAGCACTTGCACATCTCTATTTTAAAGTTCTAAAATTTTGTATTTTGTATGCAGGTTTAAGCTCAATCAAATTTTGGCGCCGTTGCCGGGGAGTGTAACGGTTTTTATTGAATTTTTGAACTAAAACGAATTTTTCTTCTCTGTTGCAGGTTACAGGGCAAGAAAAGCAAGAAACAAGATTGCAGTAACATATAAGTGATCTTGGGCCTCTGTTCCAGAAAACAGAGACCAAGTACCCTCTGAATTGTCGCGTTTGCTCGGCTCGAGCCGCGTCTCCGCGGTAAGGAAGAGTTCACTACTAAATGGCTTTTTGCAAGGCTGCTTGCTTTGCAAAATTATAGTTTTCTGCAAACTTTATTTCTTATATGCCGTCACTAGAAGCCTGCTAATAAACCAACAGTAAAACATTTGTTGAAAATGTTAAAAAATTGATTAGACGTTTGCATTTTAGGCACGTGTCTTTTCGATTCATTTACTTTACTGTTGAAGAGTGCTGGAGCAAGGTATGTTCGCATTGCATCTAGAATTGAACTCATCTCTTGGTAGATTTACATCGCTTTGAGTGAATCTTGTTTACATATCTTGTACACTTGCACAAACTGATCTTAAGGGCACCACCCATAACAAGATAAGGTGGGGATTTAATCACCCTTCCTTGGCCCAAAAATCAGATTCCAAGCGCTCACTAACCCGAGCCTAACTAAAAATGAGTAGACGTTGGCCCTAGGGACATCTCGGATTCAATTAAGAGATTATCCTAAGGGGGAAAGGTGTTGGAATTTGACTCCTGCCAAATCAGTGTCTAGGAAAGGGATTAAGGGCCGAAAGCCCAAAGGTTGGTGGTTATTAATTAAGAAACGTCTTTGACGGATAACCTCCCACCAATCTTGCCCTGACCTGGCTGATTAGCTTGTGGTCAAAGTCTGCATTATACCTCCTATGGACAATCTAACCAGTTAGGAGTCGTCTAGGTCATAGGTCTACCCTAACTTAGTTTAGAATTTTTTTCTTTTTATTTGTTTGCTTATTTGTTTGTTTTTTTCTTTTTTCTTTGTTTGTATTCTATTGTGTGATATGGCTTATAATAATAATTTTTTCAATTTTAATAGTAATTCATATTACACACCGACCTCTTTTTCGGATATTACCAACCCGGCATATCATAACTTTAACCAACCTAGTGTGCCGGATTGGTCTTATCCGAATCAATATAACCCATGCCCCAAATCTTATAACCACAATTTCTAGAATAATTTCAACTCTTCACAGAGTCAGTGGGGATTCACCTCCCCGAGTCCAATTTTCAACCAACTTGTCCACCTTATCCACCTAGTCTACAATATTTCCAAGATTCATACTCAGTTCTACCAGTCCAAAATAGTAAACCATCAATTTTGGAAATGAGTATGCGTGAGTCCAAACAAAAATCACAAAATCTGATGGACTCACAATTTCACCACCAATTCCAAGACAACACTTCATCTTTTCATCAAAACAACGAACCTATCAATTATGAAGAGATGCTTGAAGCCATGACTCAAGCTCAAAACGCTCGTAATCGTGACAAAGATATGAAGGTCCAATCTCTACATTCTCACCGTTTGACCAGTTCTGATGTCGCTAACCATTCAGTTAGGGCCGAAGAGTCATGTTGTTTTGAAAATCAAGGTTCCATTTTAGAACAATCATTTGAACTTGCCCAAACTCCAAGTTTTGAAAATGATATTGATAGTTTGGCGAGTTATTCCTTTCCTGAAATTAAACTTGAAAATGAATATGATCATGAACCTCAACTTAGTGATTCAATTCTACTTCCTGATTCAATAATGACTCCGGTGTCTTCACCTGATTTCAATCTCTTTCCCGAGTCAACATGGGATCCTATGCCAATTCATCATGAAATTGAATCACCCATCTTTAATGATCATATTGAACTTGACCAATTTTATACTTTTGAAAGTCCTATTCACAGATTGGCAAGTTCTCATTTTTATGACATTGAACTCAATGAGAAATGTGACCTAGATTCTCAAATCTGTGATCCAGTTCAAATTCCCGAATCAATATTGACTTCTGTTTTGTTACCGGACTTGAGTAATATTTTAGAGTCAGTTTTGATTCCTACACCAATCATTCTTGAACTTGAATCACCAATATTAAGTCACATTCCATTGTTGGAAAATAAATGTGGACTTGAGTTTCAACTTCTTGACTTGGACCCGCTTCTTGAACCAATCTTGACTCCTGAACCTTTACTTGACTTAAGTCACCTTCCTGAGTCGGTATTAGTTCCTGTACTTCCTGAGTCCAAGCCAATCATTCTATCTTTTCACACTCCATTTTGGGACAAGGCGGTTGACAAATTTGACTCCGAAATTAATTATGGAATTTGGAAATTAGATGGGGTCAAATATTTAATAAAAATCATTCATTGATACATCATTTTAATGGGTTATATTAGAGAGATTTCTGGTGGGTTCCTCCGAACTTCACGAAAAGTCGATTGGGCCGCATTTCGTGAACCAATCAGACCACCACCGGAACCACCACCTTAAGGTAACATTTTCCTTCCCTTTCTTCTTTTTCATTCATCTATGCATTAATTCATACATTGAGGACAATGCATGAGATAGGTGTGGGGGAGGGTTCTAACATAACTTAAGTTTTTCTTTTTAATAAAAATAAAAATAAAAATTAACATTTTCTTTACTTTTAAAAACTTTTTGAAAATAGAAACAATATTTTGACATATTTTTTGTAAGAAATTAAGTCAATTTTAAGGAATAGGAAAATCCAAATTAGGATTTCTTATACTTGGTTAAAATAAGATTATTTTTTTGATTTTTAGGGTTAGGAAGAAAATTTGTCAAAGTAATTTAGTCTTGATTTTTACCTTGATGAAATATGCACAATTCATACACTTACACACTTAGAGTTCAAAAACAAAGATTCTTATTCCTTATAAAAAAATAAAAAAAAGAAAAGAAAAATATAAATAAATCTAATTATTGATTAGCTAGGTGCTTTGGCCTAAGCAAGCCTTAGTATTTATGCGAAAGATGATTAGATAAATTAAGAAAAAAATACATATATAAAAATCTTCTGATTAAGCTGGGTATTTGTGCCTAATAAAGCATAAAGTATTCACGTCTAAAGGGGTTCAAATAATAAAATCCTTAGTTTTGTGGTCTTGTTTGCTCGAGTCCTTAAGTCCTTGGGGTGTTTTCTCACCTGGTGCCCTAAGACCGTTTAGTTTGGGAGTCATCGATTAAAGGCTCGTTACATGGGCAGATTAGAAAGCCTAATAGAACTAAGGAATAATACCACAAAATATATATATATATATATATATATATATATAAATAAGGCATAAGAGTTAGAGTTAATGAACCCTTAGTCAAAATTTTCACGATCACAAGGTGCATATGACTTAGGGTAAAGTAATAGACTAAATGAGAAGTACAATTTGACTCCTTACTTTGATTGATAACAAATTTTGAATAGAGACTAAGTTTAGGAATGAAAAATTCAGTTTTCCTATAACTTATAGATTGCTTAAATCTTACAATTATATTTCAAATAATTTTCTCTTTCAAAATGCTTTTCGAAAATACTAACTCTTGTTTCTCTTTCTTTATGGATTTTGTGGGTGCAATCCACTGAAAACCCTCACGAGACAAAACTCGTACTCTAGAGGAAACTTAGAGGTTTAACGGCTTGTTGCACATGCTCAGTGCAATCGCGTGACCTGTGAAAGTGGTCTAATAATCCTTAGTATAGTTTAGTTGTTTTGCTCGAGGACGAGCAAAAGATAGGTATGGGGTATGATTGGTCACTAATATTGCACATTTAATATCATATTCTCCTACTTATTATAGAATAAACTCTGCATTATCTTAATTAAATGTTTAATTTATCTGCAGGCCCATTCCTAAAGGAGAGTGAAGAGAAATGAGCCCAAAGCCCACTAAATTCTGAATTAAATCAGAATTAATTCGAACCCAGTGAATCAGGACAAAATCAGAGAGGTTGAAAACTGGTTGAGAAGAATCCTCCCAGAATCGATTGGTTGAAGCCAAGGAAAAGGCCATTTCGTCACAATCCCGGATGTAAACGAGAAATCCAACTGAAGATAAAGCCAGAACGCGAAACCGGGGAGCTCCACCAACAGGGTGTGGCCACCTGACCACACCCTGGCCGCGGAAATGCGGCCAGAGCCGTGTTTTCGCGGGTCTGTTAGGGAGTTAGGGGGGAGCGTTTGCTCCCCCTATCTTCATAGGATCCTGTTGGTTGGGTTTTTTCCTATAAAAGGGCAGGATTTGCACTGAAAAGGGGACGACCATGCAGAGATAGGAATTAGTCCAGTTTTTCCCTCTTTGTAGTATAGGTTTTTGTTTTCTTTTTATGTAATTGTAATTTGTATGTAAGCTTAGGTTAGATTGAGATTCATGTAAGTAAGAGAGAGAGGCTTATGTTGAGAGTGACACCGATGTACCCTCCTCCTTTCTTCAATCGTTTCTGCAAGCAATAAAAGGTAATTTTTTTTGTTCGTACTTTGTTTTCTTCTTCTTTCTACTTTACCTCTTTTGGTTTTGATGAGCATGCAAGTGAATCCAGGAGCATAAGTATAACAATGTTGTGTGAGTGCCGACGATAATTCATGGTGATGTTCTCCTCCTCAAGACTCCGTATCACTTCATTCTTGTTCGTCTTGATGATATAATGCGAATGGGGACTGAGCTCGATCCTATGGCTTATGCGTTGAACGCCTCTGAAGCAAGGTAGAACATGCAAGGGTTCTAGGTAAGTCATCAACCAAACTAGGTAAGTACTTCTTTAATCTTCTTTCTTTTCTTTTATTTCTTAGTTTAGATCACCAACACGATTTCTTTCATCACTCCTTTTCCATTTCTTTGTAAATAATCATTCTCCATTTTTCTCCACCTTCTCCATCTATCGCTTTCTTTCTAACTTTAACCTAACTCTTTTTTCATTTTTATTTCTTAAAATAAAGAAGAGCCTTCGTTTTTCTTCACAAAGATTTCAATACAAACTTTGAACGCTTCTATCGCTAACCCTCCTTGTGGATCACGACCCGCATAGCCACTTGCTATTGCGGTAGAATTGAGCACTTGCACATCTCTATTTTGAAGTTCTAAAATTTTGTATTTTGTGTGCAGGTTTAAGCTCAATCAGGACAACACATTGATAACAAGCAACACATGATTTACTACTCTAGTAGGACTCTCAATGATGCTCAATTGAACTACACTACTACTGAGAAGGAATTTTTGGCGTAGTATTTGCCTTAGAGAAATTTCGTCCCTATCTACTAGAGTTCAAAACCACCATTTTCACCGATCATTCTGTGCTTAGGTACCTCATGATGAAGAAGGATGCCAAGGCCCGACTCATTCGTTGGATCCTCCTTCTTTAAGAATTCAATCTTGAGATTCGAGACAAGAAAGGTATAGAAAATGTCGTTGCTAACCATCTCTCACGTATCCCAAATTCTCCATGCAACGAATTGCCCATAAATGAGGACTTTCCTGATGAAAATCTCTTAGCTATCTTTAGGGAACCTTAGTTTGCTGATATAGTGAATTACTTAGTCACAAATCAAACTCCGTCTCATTAGTCCAAAAATGATATATACTAGTTCTTATCCCAAGTCTGGTATTTCTTTTGGGAGGAATCGTATCTTTTTAAGTACTGTTCTGACCAAATTATTAGAAGTTGCATTCCCGATAATGAAGTTAAGAGTGTTCTATCCTTTTGTCACGAACTTGCATGCGGTGGACACTTTAGTCCCCGCAAGATTGCTGAAAAAGTGCTACAAAGTGGGTTCTATTGGCCCACTTTGTTCAAAGATGCTTATGAATTTTATCCCTTCTCTATGTAATACATGTATGTAGGGAGAGTTAAGTTAACGTCTCTCCTCTTCATGAATGTATATCGCATACAAATCTTTGTTGTTTGATTGACCTCACCCCTTTGTTGATGAATTGACAAAAAGGGGAGAAGAATTTAATGAGTTTATATATGGCATGCTTAATATTGGTATTATGCATATATGTTTGTTTTTAGTTTATATACTTTATTGAATATCTTTATTGTTTATTTCTATGCATGAGTTAAGGGGGAGCTTCTATGAAGCTTATCTTCAATCCATGCATATATAACTCCATGAGTTTTGTCATCATCAAAAAGGGGGAGATTGTTGGACCAAAGGTCCATCACTCTAGTTTTAATGATGATTAACTCATGTAGTTATAGTACTAATGATCTTATGTTTATATAGTTTCAGATTTTCTAACAAGATCTTAGTAGGTATTTATCTTCAATAAAGGAGTTTTGGAGCTAATACATGTGGATTCAAGAGCTCGGGCGTCAAGATCACATCTATCACTCGGATGGAGTCAAACTTTTTGGATCGCATTTGGATCAAGTCGGATTGAAGAAGGAGTTATACAAGAAGACTTTAGTTTACTTAGTTTAAGTTTGTATTTAGATCTTGTTGATATGCTCAAGTTCACACATATACACAAGTTTAATATGTTTGGTTTTCGGTTTAACCGATTTTGGATTTCAAATATACATATATTGGTTTTCATAAATAGATAGAATCAAAACAAGTTTACATGGTTTAATGTATATTGGATTTTATCTATATACATCTATACTTCATATATTTAGAAAAACTTATTTTGATGATTCTATTTCATGCATTTAGAGTTTTGTAATTAACAAAATTTATTTTAAATTTAATGTCAAAAATATAGATATATCTTTTATATGTGTATTAGATTCTATCCATACACTCTATGCTTCAAAAGAATTTAAATATCTTATTTTTGTATTTATACAAATTTGAGAAAAATTGGATTTTCATTTCAAAGTTTGGTTTTCGAATAATATTGATTTTGTATTAAAGATTAATTTCTATATCACAAAATAGTTCAAATAGTTTGTAGTATGTGTTGATTTTTGGTCACACATATTTGTTCTTCAAATATTTATAAAAACTGATTTTTGTAAAATTTATAAGATTTTATGAGATTTTATAAAAGTTAAAAAGATCAAGTTTCAAATCCTATATCCCTAGCCTGAGCCTTCAGGCGGTCGATCGGCTGGTCGACTGAACTAGAGCTCGGTCGACTGGTCGGTCAACCGATGTGCACAAGGCCTCCCTATAAGGCCGGTCGACTGGGCGGTCTACCGGAAGGCGTGATTGTCTGGGGCGGTTGACCTGTGGCTCAATGGTCAGAAATATGACCGTTGGACAGTCGACTGGCTGGTCGACCGGAAGGTCAAAAATGACCTTTTCTAGACCCCAACGGCTACAATTTTGAGATTCTATAAATAGGTTTCTCTCAAGCTATTTTAAACAAGATTTTAGAGAGCTTTTCTTCCAATCTTTTTCAGTATTTTGTAGCAAGTTTAAAAGAAGTTTATGCCTAAAATATTTATCCTTTAATTGTTTTCAAAGTGTTGGAAAAATCAAAGAAAAGTGAGTCTTTAAGAAATTGGTTTTGATCTTTCTTTATAAATTTATTTAGTATTTTTCTCAAGTATTTTTCTTTGTTATTTTCATTTTCAACCACTTTGTTTTCTCACACTTGAGCTATCATCTCTAGTCCTATCTATAAGATCCTTTTTTTATGAGGAAAATTTTCTATGGTCTATTGTGATCACCAAGTGTTGTTTGTGATAATTGGATCACCAAGATTGTAATCTTTTTTTTGGTTTGATTTTGTGCCTATCCTTCTTGTCTAGAGGTGGTTGTGGTTGAGATTTGGCTTTGTGCCTATCCTTCTGGTGTAGAGATGATTGTATTTTGGCTTTGTGCCTATCCCTCTTATAGAGGTGATTGTGTTTTAGATTTGTGCCTATCTCTCTTGTGTAGAGGTGATTGTGTTTAAGAGAGGAGTAGTGTATTCCAAGTGTAGAGTTATAATTCCTCAATGGTGGTCTTTTTGTGGAAAGTCCTATGTGGACATAGTGAAAATCCTTCTGTGTGAAGACGGGAAGTAGAGCAGTGACTCGAACCTTGATACATATCTTGTTATTTGCGTTTAATCCAATATCTCTTAACTCTATCTCTCTTATATATTGCATTGCTTTATATTACACATATTCATATGTTAGATATAGTTTGTGTGTGCCCACACTTGTGTTGAACCAAGAGAGCTTCATATAGCCCCTCAACTCTTGATCTAGAGGAATCTACAGGAGATAGTTCAGAGCCCTTCATCGGGAATTCGGTTACATTCTTTGGTTACACATAGTGTGTTGCAATTGAGTTTTAATTCCGCATCATTTGTTATTAGATTAGCTAGTACACCTATTCACCCCTTCTAGCTGTATTTCAGTCATTTCTTTATCTAAAATAGAAATTCTAGAATTTAAAGAAACAGTTTCTCTTTTAAGCAAAGCATTCTCTTTTAAGAAATTCTCAATATCATTTTTTAAAGATGAAATAACTTTTTCAAAATTAGATTTTTGAGAATTTAAGGAAAACATTTGAGAAATATGAAGTGAATTTTGTTTGTTGAGTCTTTCATTTTTTTTTTTAAAACTTTATTTTTAATCTTTTCATTCTTGAAATCATCATATAGTTCATTAAATGCATCCAATAATTCAGCATACTTTTGTACCTTATTTTCTTGAACCATAAAATAGACATTAGCAGTTTCAATTGCTTCTTCTTCATCAGAGGAAGATGAATCACTATCCTCCCAAGTTTCCTGATAATCTTTCTTATTTTTGTTGAATTTGTTGAAAGTCTTGAAGTTCCCTTTGTATTTTAGCAATGGGAAATCCTTCTTCATATGACTTGGTTTATTATACTTAAAATAAAGAGAATTAAACTTATCTTGTTTCAAGAACTTCCTAAATTTTCTTAAGATCATCGCCATTTCCTCTTCATTATCATCTGAATTATCCAAATCTGGGGATGTGTGAAAGGCAAATACTTTCTTCTTGGATTGAAGTTGTTATTCATCCATCTTCCTATCTTCAAGTTGAACTTCATATGCCATTAAATTATCAGTAAAGTTTTCTAATGACATTGTTGAGAGGTTATTTGCATATTCTATTGCAGTAGTTTTCTTCTCCCAATCTGATATGAGTGAACGGAGAACCTTTCTAACTTTTTCAACTTGAGTGTATTCCTTTCTAAGGGCTACTAAGAAATTTGTAATGTCAGTGCACCTTATAATCATTTCTGCAATAGTTTCATTCTCCTTCATTTTGAAGAGTTCAAACATGTGAACAAGAATAGAGATTTTAGATTCTTTAACTTTATTGATACCTTTATGTGTTACCTCTAAAATCTGCCATATTTGATTTGTAGATCTGGTCATTGACACACGATTGAATTCTTCTTTGTTCAAGGCACAGAAACACGTGTTCATTGTTTTGGCATCAAGACTGACAGACTTCTTTTGTTCTCACTCCAAACATCATAATTGGTGGTAGGCTTGGCGTATGGTGCTTCCACCATCTTCAACAGTTCATAATTGAGTGATTGCAAGTAGATCTTCATTCTACACTTCCAGTAATTGTAGTTTGATCCATCAAATAATGGTGGACATTGTGTAGAATGTCTTTCCTTGAATTGAGATGAAGGAAATTCCATTGCCACCCTTGAACACTACTCTGATACCAAATGTAGGATCTAAAAATATGGCAACACAAATACTAAAAAAGAGATGAATAGTGTTTATAAACTTTTAATAACAAAAAGTAAACTACTTGAAGGAAAGTAAAACGCATAGAATAAATCTCAGCAAAATTGCAAAAACAAACAAGAGAGATTTTATTCTGGTTCAGTCCTTGTAACCTACGTCTAGTCCCTAAGCAACCCGCTTGAGATTTTTCTTATCCTGATTTTGATACACCCAAAATCTACTCCTATACACCACTTGACAAAACACCCTTCGTAAAATATGCACAACTCTTCTTTACACTAAGAAGACACTTTCTTTGATGGATTATAATGTAGTGTATAAGCCTTGAAACTTGTACGTAATTGTGTACAAGAAACTTATAGGAGGACACTCAGAATTCTTCATAAGAGATTTAGAATTGTGTGAAGAACAAAAAGTACAGAATAATTTTCTAGAAAACAGAACCTTTGAACAGAGTTTTGGATAGAAAGTTAATGATTTTAATGGGTTAATTCATCTAAAGACAACATCTCTATTTATAAGTGAAATCAATGGTCAGTTAGGGAAGTTATCAACTCAAATTTGAAAATCAAAACGTTGAAGAAAACACCAGAATATCAAAAACTGAATAACAGTCAGAAACTGAACTTAGTCGACAGGGTATGAGATTTTAGTCGACTAGTATAAGAAATTTTGCCGAGGTTAGTCGACTAACTTAAAGACCAAGTCGACTATATTAGTCTGTCACAGATTGATAAGTCTCTAGAAATTAAAACTAGTCGACTATATAAGGGGATTAGTCGACTAACTTTGAGTATAGTTGAAAAATAGAGAACAAATATTTTCTGTGAATACACTTAGTCGACTATATATATAGTAAGTCGACTATAGGATATGTTAGTCGATTATAGAAGGGGATAAGTCTACTATAAGACTGTTTTGTGTGTGTGATTAAGACTTTTAACAATCACCTAAAATTACACAAAAATAGTAAATATACATATATAATCTTGAGCTACTAGAACTCAGTACTAGTTCTTTAAATTGAGCTCCAATGTACCTGCATCACAATTATTATCATCAAAATCTATTATCATCAAAATGTAAGTTCCAACACGATGGGGAAGTGGGAGAGAGACGTGGGAGAAGATCAGGTGCAGCATAGGGACGTGAGAGAGAGGAGGGGAGCTGGAGAACATGGAGAAAGAAAGTGGAAGACGTGGTGAAAATGATGGGAAAATGAAGGGGGAAATCCAATGGTTAAATAGCTTATGTATATATCCATAACCACGCTCCAATTTGGTATGGTGGTGGAGGCTTGAGGATTTGGGAGAGAGGTCATAGATCAAGACTCTGTGAGCACAAAATAGAAGGGGGTTTCTTATTTTAATTTGCAAGGATAAGGGTGAAGTTGGAAAAAGATTTAAATAAAATTGGGTTGCTTCTTAATCACAAGCTACTGTGGTCTGGTGGTTAGAGCATTCAATTCATAATGAGGGAGGCTTTGGGTTTAAAACTTGATGACCTCAAAAAAAAGTTTTTCTCATTTTATTTTTATTTTATTTTTATTTTTATTTTAATTGAATTTTTCTTAATAAATCAACATTTAATTATTAGTGTATTGGATTAAACTCTTATTAATTCATAAAAATCCTCAAAATTTTACAAAAAATAGAAAATATCATCTTGAACCTTGTTGTGAAGTTTTATCACTGAAATTCATCCCCTATTGTTAATTAAAAAAAAATCTTGGAGTCAGTCCGTGACGCTGAACGATTCGGAATTGAGATTCTTCTCTAATAATTCCCAAAAAATTTCAGAAAATTTAGAAAAATTTAAAATATTGGAAAATAATAACTTAAGCTAAAATGGCTTCAATGGGCTACCAGGATGACTAAATCAGGTATCGAATACCAATATTGACATACGTACATAGGGAACCGAGGGTTACAATGACCATTAGACACGTCCTGTAAGACCTCTCCCACTTATCATAATATATCTTTTATTTAACTGAATTTTAGTTAGTGATAGTAGGGGTCTATCCGTCCTTAAGGTGTAGTCTAGGTCCATGAATCTAGGAACGATCTTTACATAATCTTACCACTTCTTAAAGTTTGTATCATTCAATTTAAACTACATAAGAATATAATTTCTCATCAATTTAACATAAACATTGTATTTAACAAAATCTACTATAATAGCCATAAAAAAAATTAAATTTTAGAAAATGCAACCAGTTTAACGGATAGAGCTGCCGACCGAACTTTTAGAATAAATTGTATCTCTATATGCCAACATTGTACTGGACCAATATATATACCCTAAAGTCTGGGTCTTATGTTAGAGAACAGATTTTCTTTGGGCCGACTGTCTCTTTATAGGATTGGTCCTAAAGTTTAAGTTATCTATATCGATCATATAATATATATAATAACCTGGCTATAATGACAACATTCCTTTAGGCAGATTGCCACACGCATGGCCACACAAATCTATGCATCTGAATTCCTGTTCCGCTGTCAGATTAGTTGATGAGGGTAATGCAATATGGGCCTATAGTTGGCAACCTTTCTTTGGGCCAATTACCCCACACATGAAGGTTCTCCTACTTACATTACCCACATCAAGTATCCTACACCATACATAATTCGGCCAAACAATATTTTTTTGGGCCGGCTATTGTCCGCATGAATTATATATGCAATTAAATAAGCTCTTTTATAAATTCTTTAACTTGAACATGTATATATCTTCATTTGTGTCTTATGTACTGTAGTAAATATTAATATTCATTATGTTAGAACAATATAAGCAATATAATAAATATTGATAAAGCAGAAGCATGGAAGGATACACATTATCATGATAAACAAACACTTCAATATATTCTTTATGTCAACTAACTACTGTTTTGTTATGTCTAGTATCAGTAATACTTTCTATTAGCAAAACGGGTCTGCAGTGCTTTTCGAATCTGGATTAGACCTGACCGGCAATACTTAAGTTATGAGTTTCATTAATGGGTTGGGTTTAATAAACTTAATAAAAGCTGATTAGCTTAATGTGAGATTATTTGAGATTAGGTGACTATATTTGATTAGAATTCTATCACAAATTTTCTTAATAAAGTAGAATTCTATCTCAATCTTAAAACCAAAATCAATCTCAACAATTCTAATTAAAATTTAATATGAGATAAATTAGGAGTAAGTCTCCTTATTAGATAAAATAAATTTTATCTCTAAATTTTTAATCTTAATTAATCTCATAATATCAATTGATTAGGAAACTCAAAAATAATTAACCTCTTTTTTTTTTTTTTTGCTCTGTCGTTTTACCGCTGCCGTCAGCCCATGGTGGCCGGCGACTGCCTTGCACCGCAAATAGGTGCCAGGTGGGGGGACCAACACTGTGCCAGCGTAGGTATGAGGGCCCATATTGGCCCATGCAGGCAAATCACCTGTATGTTGCCTGCATGTGCATGCATGCAGGCGCTTTGCCTGCATGCATGTATTCTTATTTTTTTTATTTCAAAAAATTCCAAAATAATAACACACAGATTGAAAAAATCCCAAAAAATATATACACGAATTCGATTTAATCATCTCTATTTAATTCAACTATTTGAGACACAAAAAATAATCTTTATTGAATTAAACAAAAAAAAGATGAATTGCAGTTTTAATAGATCAAGATCAAAAATTTCTGTATATCCCAATGATCTGATAAAGAGATGGCTCTGATACCAATTATTGAATCTAATAATTATTCCAAAAAAGATCCCATACTTGCAATAACCTCTTTATCAAGATCAAAGAGAAGGAGCGTTTAGGCATATCTAATTTCATCATGAAAGGGATGTCAAAAGTTGCACGATCATGAAGACGCCAGAGTTGAGGGAGGGAATTCTTCTTTCCAGCCACCAAATTCTCTTCTTGATCCTTAAAGGAGATGAGAGATCTCTAAAACAGAGATAGTCATAGTAGTTAGTGGTGGAGAGGAAATCCTACCCATGGTATACATAGCATCAAGGAATTCTAGTTCCACTCATCATAGATTTAGACCCTTAATTGATAACATGAGTTCCATTAGTGTAGATAAGTCTGATATTTTAATTTAATACACTCATGGTTAAGTGTAATTGAAACGTATCTAGACCCAAACCAGTAGGCTTGATTAATTCTTTATTGGATCCAACAACATAGGCTTATAGAGAGGGGTGTATAAATCCAATTAGATTTGCGTAGGCCTAAATTAATTAGATTCTAATCCAAATAAGTCTAACATAATGGTTATAAAATGGTCAAGTGATTGTTAACTTAATGTCCTTGTTGACGGATCATAGTTCCTAGAAAATTCAGAAAAATGTTCATGATAGTTTTACGCATATTTGAAAGTTCATGTTAATTTTATGAAAAAGAAGGAAAGTTTAAGATTGATCAGTCACATATATTGTATATATATTGTCACATTACCATGTTTATTATCTAATAAATCATATTAATAAGTCCTATTTTTCTTTATAAAATACAGGCCCATTGCTAAAGGATAGGAAAGAGAAACGAGCCCAAAAGCCCATCAAATTCTGATTTAATTCAGAATTAATTCAAAATAAAAAAATCAAGGCAAATCATGGCAAATCAGAGAGGTTAAAAACTAGTTAAAATGAATCTTCTCAAATCAAGTGGTTAATGCCAAAGATCAAAGGTTATTTGTCAAATCTTGGAGCTGAAATGGGAAAACCAGCAGGAGATAAAGTCAAAACACAAAACAAGGAGCTGTACCCCCTCAGGTGTGGCCACCTGGCCACACCCAGGCCGCGAAAACGCGGCCATGCATTTTTGTGGCTATTATATTTCTGTTGGGGGAGCGTTTGCTCCCCTATCTTCGTACGCCTTCCCCGTTTGGTTTTTTTCTATAAATACTGTAATTTTTAGAGAAAAGGGACCAGAAGTTAGTTTAAATTTTTCTCTTTATTTTTAGGATTTAGGTTCTTTATTAGATAGTATTGAGAAGCTGTATCTCTGTTTTCTATTTTTTAGTCCATTCCAAATACCAGTGAGAGAGAGATAGAGTGATTGTAATCCGAAGATTGAAGTGACATCAATAAAGGATCAAGCTTTCTCTTCTTTTACTCCAATTCACAGGTATATCTTGTTTATTTACATGTCTTGTTTTATATCTTTCATGAGTAGCTAAACTTGTTTTCTGGGCTCACTATCATCCCTCTCTTCGATCCCTCTTGTTTTGAATGGTTTTGATGTAAAGAACCAATGGAATCATATGTATGCCTTACACTAAGCCTTTCTTCTTTGAAAGTATTCTTGAAGGCACATGAGGATGGGTTTAGATTTCTAAACTTCTATTTCTTTTAAAATATCACTTGATCTTGGTTTTATTTCATACTTGAAGGAAAACTTGATGATTTAACATTCAGTTCAAGAGGATTTCTTAAGAAAAAGAGTTAAACTTTTCCAAACAATCTTATTTTCTTTGCTTAAGACTTTCGAAACTAAAACTTAAGTTTTTACCTATGATCAAGTTGAGACATTAAGAATTTTAAGAGAAGAACACATCGTTGGGAGTAAGATAGTGAGCCCAAAAATTTTCTTATATTAAAAACCGCCAAACAATCTTCAACTTTTTTTAAAGATCATCATTTCCAAAGCCTTCTCTAAGTTTTCAATTTTCTTTTAATCATTTTCTTACTCTCCAATCTCTTTTTCAATAAAAAAAAATGAAAAATACCAACACCATTCTTTGTTATTTAATAATACACCGAAACTCTTTCATCGCATTCCTCCTCGTGGATATGACCCGTTAGCCCAAAGCTAGACGGTAATTCTCATTGCTTTCATTTGCAATCAATTTTTGGCGTTGTTGCCGGGGAGGGAACGATGTAATTATTTTTTTTAACAAGTTTGGTGTCTTATTTCAGGGATGTTAAGGAATCAGATTTAGCGCTGAAGCTTTGCAGGAGAAGACTTGCTATTTTGTGCCCCTACTCTCGAAAGTAGGAAACAGAATTCCAAGAAATCGCAGCGAAAAACTTGAAAGTTTTGGACTACTAAAAACTCTTTTTTGCAGAACATATCGCTTTGCAAAAATATACTTTTGTGTATTATTTCTGCTATATCTGATATTCACACTCCATGTTTTAATCCAACAGTAATCTGATTGATTGCCAGTTGCTTAAAAATGTTTAGACTTGCATTTTACGCATTTGTTTAATCACGTTTCTTTTACAATTACTGTTGAAGATAGCTGGAGACAAAGTACGTATACATAGAATATAGTCTAGGAAACATTCTTGGGTGATATTTGCTTATGAATGCTACTTTTTTATATCTTGCACACACTGCACAATCAATTTTAAGGGCAAAACCCAAATCAAGAAAAAGTGGGGAGTCATTACACTTTCTTAGCCCACAAACCATCTCCAAGTACGCACAACCTAAGCCTAATTTAAAATCTGATGGACGTTGGCCTTAGGAACATCTCGAACTCATTAGGAGATTATCCTAAGGGGAAGGTGTTAGAATTTGACTCTTGCCAAATCAGTGTCTAAGGAAAGGGAATGAGGGGCGAAACCCCGAAGGCTAGTGGTTTGACTTAATTAGGCCCGTCGCTTTTGCACGGATACCTCCCACCAATCTTGCTCTGACCTGGCTGATTAGCTTGTGGTCAAAGTCTGCATTATACCTCCTGTGAACAATCAACCAGTTAGGAGTTGTCTTGGTCAATGTTACTTTAAACTAGGCTTGGTTGTTTCCTCCTGTTGACTATTGGCAAACTTGTTTGTGATTGTGTTTATGCAAGTGTGGTCAAGAGACCCTAATTCATCTAGGTTAACTAGAAACACATCACCTCCGAAGTTCGAACCAAGACCAGATTCGGTTATGACACAACCAACATCTTTGCAGGATAGGTACTATCCTATTAAAACCTCACTTTCGTCTGCATCCAACTTCCATCAGTTGGTGAACACAATTTCGAGCTTAAGTCTCAGTTCATTAACAAACTCCTTAAGTTTCATGGCTTAGAGTCTAAAGATGCTTATTTCTTCATAAGAGAGTTTGAGGAAGTATGCTTAATGATGAAAATCACATACCTTGTAGATGATGCTATTAGGTTGAGATTTGTCCCATTCACTCTTAAGGACTTAGTCAAGAAATAGCTTTATAGCTTAGCGGCCGGCTCTATCACATCCTGGGATGGTTTTATCAAGGTCTTCTTGAAGAAATTCTATTCAATTCACAAGACCGCTCTCGTTAGGAAGTACATCATGCAGTTCAAGGAAGAACCTAATGAACCGTTTTAGAGGTACTTTGAACGCTTTAACGAACTCCCTGTCCAATTTCCTCATCATGGAATAGAGAAATGGCGACAATGTCAAATTCTTTATGATGGTTTAGACTACTCAATCAAGACTCTCTTAGAAAGCATGTGTCAAGGGGATTTTTGCAGAAGGATGAGAATGAAGGATGGGATTTAAATGAGAATCTAGCTGAAAAGACCAACCAATGGGAACCAACTAGTGCAAACTCGAGGAATTCAAACTCCATCTCTTCAAAGGGAGGTCTCCATTTGATTGAATCATCCATAGCTAACGAGGCTAAGTTAGCTAACCTAGGGAGAAGACTAGAAACTTTAAAAACTAAAGAACCAAGTCCAGTCAATCAAGTCAGTCCAAACCAATTTTCAACTTCAGGCTGTACTTACTGTCAAGCCATGAATCATGTGTTTGAGAAGTGTCCTGTGTTTCAAACTCAACAACACTTTTCGAAACCGATGAATGCGACCTTTTCAAGGCCGAACAATAATCCTTACGCACCAACATACAATCCTGGCTGGAGAAATCACTCGAATTTCTCATGGAGCCAAAACAACAATGACCACTCACGGTCAAATCATGCAAGCTACTCCTATCATTCCAATAATTCTTCTAATCATCAATCCAACTTTTCAAATTACCATCATAATTCTCCCAATCATCCGCCCAATTTCAAACTAGCAACAAAACATTCCCAACCAAGCTCCACAATCATCCTTACAGAATCCTCAACTTGAAAGAAGAATGACTGATTTTGAGAGAAATATGAAAAGGTACATAAAGAATTAAGATTCTCTATTGCAAACTATACAAAGGCTAGAGCTTCAAATGAGCCAATTAGCCAATTCACAGAATGAGAGGCAAAAGGGTACCTTGTCTAGTCAGCCAGTAATGAATCCTAGGAATTCTCAACAAGCTCATTTGGCTGAAGATCAATCATTGAATCAATGTAATTCTGTTCATACATTGAGGTCAGGAAAGAAAATGATAATCATGTGTCAACGCCATCTAATCTCATTCAGCACAACCATAATCAAGCATCCACCTCATCTAATCCCAATCCTTTCAAATCTGACGAATCTGAAATAGATAAGTCAACCAGTCAAGTGCACCAGCCTATAGTACCATTTCCTAATAGGCTGAAAAACAACAAGAAAAATCCACACATGGATAAGATAATTGAGATCTTCAATCAGGCAAAGATAAATGTGCCACTTCTTGATACCATCCAACAGGTCCCATTCTATGCTAAGTTTCTTAAGGACATGTGCATCAAGAAGAGAAAGACTAACATATCTAAAAAAGTCTTCTTAGCCACTAACATTAGTGAGCTACTGTCAGGTCCGATCCCTGTCAAGTACAAGGGTCTGGGTTATCCTACCATTGCCTGCCCCATAGGACAAACCGAGATTAGTCGTGCACTTCTTGACTTGGGAGCAAGTACCAACTTGCTTCCATTCTCAGTTTATCAACAACTCGGGTTGGGCGATCTTAGTCCAACTCGAGTCACTATCCAACTGGCTGACCGTTCAGTGAAAGTTCCAACGGAAAAAATTAATGATGTCCTTATCCAGGTCAGAGTTTATCTACCCTATTGATTTCACAATTCTAAAGACACAACCTGTGTCCAATCCTAGGCTCAAACTCCTGTTATTCTAGGGCGACCATTCCTTACTACTGCCAATGCCATTATTAATTATAGGAATGGGTCCATGAGATTAACCTTTGGAGATATGACTAGAGAAGTCAATATCTTCAGCCTAGGAAAGCAAACCCATAATGTTAAGGATTAAACATTTGAAGTCAACCTCATTGAGAACTTGACGAGTGAACACAGGGAAGAATTGGAACTAGAAATGATTGTGACTTCGAATTAGAGTCTAACGACTTTAATCTTGATCAGGTTGTCGAGTCTGTTGTGAATTGAGCCTCGAACCCTATTTCACCAAATATGGAGCCAACAAATTTGACTCATCCTTCCAGTGAGCCTTCCTCTTCCTTAGAATTGAAAGCTTTACCAGTACGTCTATCTAGGCGA
The DNA here is from genome assembly GCA_038442645.1 of Agave tequilana. Lineage (NCBI taxonomy): Eukaryota > Viridiplantae > Streptophyta > Magnoliopsida > Asparagales > Asparagaceae > Agave > Agave tequilana. Next base: position 64,645 of record JAVJIF010012665.1, read on the forward strand.
ACAAGAGACCTTTCCTATCATCATTGCCTCCCATTTAAACGACGGGCAAGAAGAAGATTTTAAAATAATTCTGAGAAAATATGGGAAGCCATTGGTTGGACTATGACCGATATAAAGGGATTGAGTTCAACCATAGTTCAACATCACATTCATCTTAATGAAGATACAACACCTAAAACAGACCCACAACATAGGTTAAACCTTATAATGCAAGAGGTTGTTCATGCTAAAATTGTTAAACTTTTGGACATGGATAATTTATCCCATTTCTGATAGCCAATGGGTCAGTCCTGTCCACGTAGTTTCAAAGAAATCCGGTTTACCGTTGTAGAAAAAGAGAACAAAGAGTTGGTCCAAACTCGACTTCTCATGAAAATTTGAGTTTGCATTGACTATAGGAAGCTTAATGCAGCAACTCGTGAGGACCATTTTCTACTTCCCTTCATTGATCAGATGCTTGAACGATTGGCGGGCCACGAGTATTACTGTTTCTTGGATGGTTACTCGGGGTATAATCAGATTCCTATTGCTCCTGAGGACCAAGAAAAGACTACGTTCACATGTCCATTTGGGACATTTGCTTATCGTCGAATGCCTTTTGGCTTGTGCAATGCCCCAGCAACGTTTCAACATTGCATGTTGAGTCTTTTCTCTGATATGGTGGAACGATTCTTAGAAATCTTCATGGATGATTTCTCCATCTACAGAGATTCATTCATTCAATGTCTTCACCATTTAGAACTTATCCTTCAACATTGTGCTAAGAAAAATCTGACACTGAACTGGGAGAAATGCCACTTCATGATAAGACATGAAATTGTCTGGGGCGTGAAATGTCCAAGAAAGGAATTGAAATGGATAGAGCCAAGATTAAGGTTATTGCTAAGCTTCCCATGCCCAAATGCGTGAAGGATATTAGATCCTTCTTAGGACACGTCAGTTTCTACCGAAGATTTATCAAGGATTTTAGCAAGATTGCTAGACCCTTGACCAATCTATTAGCTAAGGACGTGTCCTTCACTTTCGATGCTGAATATATGAATTCTTGGGAGGAGCTTAAGAAAGAGCTTATTTCTGTACCAATCATATCTGCACCGGATTGGTCTAAGTCGTTCAAATCATGTGCGACGCCTCTGATTTTGCCATAGGTGCTGTCCTAGGGCAACACATTGATAATAAGTAGCACGTGATTTACTACTCTAGTAGGACTCTCAACGATGCTCAATTGAACTACACTACTACTGAGAAGGAATTCTTGATAGTAGTGTTTACCTTAGAGAAATTTCGTCCCTACCTACTAGGGTCCAAAATCACAATTTTCACCGATCATTCTGCACTTAGGTACCTCATGATGAAGAAGGATGCCAAGGCCCGACTCATTCGTTGGATCCTCCTTCTTCAAGAATATGATCTCGAGATTCGAGACAAGAAAGGCGTAAAAAATATTGTTGCTGACCATCTCTCGCGAATACCAAATTCTCCATGCAACGAATTGCCCATAAATGAGGATTTTCCTGATGAAAATCTCTTAACTATATTTAGAGAATCTTGGTTTGCTGATATAGTAAACTACTTAGTCACAAATCAAACTCTGTCTTATTGGTTTAAAAACGATATATACCGGTTCTTATCTCAAGTCTGGTATTTCTTTGGGGGGAACCATATATTTTTAAGTACTGTTCTGACCAAATTATTAGGAGATGCTTTCCCGATGAAGAGGTTAAGAGTGTTTTATCCTTCTGTCATGAACTTGCATGCGGTGGACACTTTGGTCCCCGCAAGACTGCTAAAAAGGTGCTACAAAGTAGATTCTATTGTCCCACTTTGTTCAAAAAGCTTATGAATTTTGCAAGACGTGCCCTAGATGCCAGATGGTAGGAAGGATATCAAAATGAGATATGATGCCCCTCAGCCTAATTCTAGAAATAGAACTCTTTGATGTTTGGGGCATCAACTTTATGGGTCCTTCCTAACTCATTTGGAAACTAATACATATTGGTTGCTGTGGACTATGTGTCTAAGTGAGTAGAAGCCATTCCAAGTAAAACTAATGATAATAAAGTTGTCATAAAGTTTTAAAAGAGAACATTTTCTCACGCTTCGGAACCCCTCTTGCTATCATCAGTGATAACGGTACTCACTTTTGCAATAGATCCTTTGAAGCTCTTATGTGAAGTATGTCATAACTCACAAGTTGTCCACACTTTATCATCCTCAAACTAGTAGGCAAGTTGAGGTCTCCAATAGATAAATCAAGCTTAATTTGGAGAAGACTGTGAACCAAAATCGGAAAGATTGGTCCACCAAACTTGTAGACCCCCTATGGGCCTATAGGACCGCTTTCAAGACGATTTTAGGGATGCCTCCTTATAGGTTAGTCTCTGGGAAGGCTTGCCACCTACCTGTTGAGTTAGAGCACTGGGCCTTATGGGCAATCAAGTAGTTGAATTTTGACTTGACTAAGGCCGGTGACCTTCAAAATTACAAATTTCCGAATTAGAGGAGTTAAGAAATGAGGCCTATGAAAATACTAAGATCACTAAAAATAGAGTTAATATTTTCATGATAAACACATCATAAGGAAAACATTTGTCCCTGAACAAAAAGTCTTACTCTATAATTCTAGGCTTCATCTTTTTTCAGGAAAGCTAAAATCAAGATGGACTGGGCTATTCTTTATAAAAACCGTGTTTCCACACGGTGCTGTAGAGATTAGTGACACTAAGAATGGAAATGACTTTTTGATAAATGGTCAACGCCTTAAACCTTTCTTAGAATCGGTACGGTAAATGAAATGGCTATGGGTCTTTTCGACCCAGTGTATCGGTAACTTTCTTCTTTTGCATTCTATTTCATGCATCTATACATTTCTTTCATATATTAGGGACAATGCATAAGATAAGTGTGGGGAGGGCTTTAACATGACTAATATAATAAAAAGAAAGAAAGAAAGAAAAGAAAGAAAAGAAAGAAAAGAAATACATACATACATACATACATACATACATACATACATACATACATACATACATATATATATATATATATATATATATATATATATATATATATATATATATAACTTTTTGAAAGAAAAGAACAATATTTTGATATATTTTTTGTAAGAAATTAAGTCAATTTAAGGAATAGGAAATCATAATTAGGATTTCTTATACTTGGTCAAAATAAGATGACTTGTTTAACTTTCTGGGTCAGGATCAAAATTGATGAAAGTAATTTAGTCTTAATCTTTACCTTGAAGAAATACGTACACCTTACACACTTACACACTTAGGGTTCAAAAACAAAGATTCTTATGCCTTATAAAAAAAAGAAAAAAATATATGTATATCTATGAAAAATAAACAAATCTAATTATTGATTAGCTAGGTGTTTTGGCCTAAGAAAGCCTTGGTATTTATGCAAAAGATAATTAGATAAGTTTGAATATATATATATATAAATCCTCAGATTAAGCTGGGTATTTGTGCCTCATGAAGCATAAGTATTCACACCTAAAAGAGGTACATTTTATAAATAAAAACCCTTAGTTTCATAGCCTTGTATGCTCAAGTGTTCAAGTCCTTAGGGGTGTTTTCTCACCTGGTACCCTAAGACTGTCCGATTTGGGTGTCACCGACTAAAAGCTTGTTACATAGGCAGATTAGAAAGCCTAATAGAATTGAGAAATAAATACCACCAAAAATAAATATAAATAAGGCATAGGAGTTAATGTTAAAGAACCCTTAGTCAAACTTTACAGTCACAAATGTGCATATGACTCAGGGTAAAGTAATAGACTAGATGAGAAATACATTTTGACTCCTTACTTTAATAGAATGATTGTAATTCGAAGATTGAAATGACATCAATAAAGGATCAAGCTTTCTCTTATTCTACTCCAATTCACGGGTATGTCATGTTTTATTTAATGTCTTATTTTACATCTTCCATGAGTAGCTAAACTTGCTTTCTGGGCTCACTATCGTCCCTCTCTTTGATCCCTCTTGTTTTGAACGATTTTGATGTAAAGAACCCAATGGAATCATATGTATGCCTTAAACTAAGCCTTTTTTTTTTGAAAGTTAATTGGTTCATCGTTTTGTTGCGATTGGACTTGAAAAGATGAAGTTTTGTTTTGAAATTTTTGGTGAAATTGTGAGTCCGTCAGAATTTGTGATTGTTGCTTGGACTCACGGATACTCATTTTCAAGATTGATGGTTTTCTATTTTGAACTGGTGGAACTGAGTATGAATCTTGAAAATATTGTGAAAAAGATGGATAAGGAGGATAAGTTGGTTGAAAATTGGACTCGAGGGAGGTGAATCCCCATTGACTATGTGAAGAGTTAAAATTGTTTTGGAAATTATGGTCATAAAATTAGGGGCATGGGTTATATTGATTCGGATAAGACCAATCCGGCACACTAGATTGGTTAAAGTTATGATATGCCGGGTTGGTAATATCTGAAAAAGAGGTTGGGGTGTAATATAGGTTACCATTAAAATTGGAAAAATTATTGTTATAAGCCATATCACACAAGAAATGTCAAATACAAACAAAGAAAAATAAACAAATAAGCAAACAAATAAAAAGAAAAAAAATCTAACCTAAGTTAGGGTAAACCTTAGACCTAGACGACTCCTAACTGATTAAACTGTCCACGGGGGTTATATTGCTGAATCTGACCACAAGTTAATCAGCCAGGTAGGGGAAAGATTGGTGGGAGGTATCCGCGCAAAAGCGACGGGCCTAATTAAAGCTAAACCACTAGCTTTCGGGGTTTCGCCCCTCAATTCCCAACCTTAGTTACCGATTTGGCAAGAGTCAGATTCAAATCAACTTTCCCTTAGGTCAGTCTCCTATTTGAGTCCGAGATATCCTAGGGCCAACGTCTACTCAGTTTTAGTTAGGCTTGGGTTAGTGAGTGAGGAAATTATTTGTGGACTAAGGGAGGGTAATGACTTTCTCACCTTATCTTGTTTATAGGACAAGCCCTTAAATCAATTTAGTGCAGTGTACAAGTATGTAGAAAAAGTAACACTCAAGTAATATTTCATATAAGAATGAACCTTATACTAAATGCTATGCACATATACCTTGGTTCCAGCACTCTTCAACAGTAAATAAAAAATGTAATGAAATAGACACGTGACTAAATGCAAAGTCTAAATCATTTTTAGTATTTACAATCAACCTTTTACTGTTGTATTAGAAATGTATACACAGTGAGCCAAACAAGGAAATAAATGCTATTAAGATTAAACTATGCAATTCAGCCAACCTGCAGAAAATACAGGTTAGTAGTTCACTCAGATTGCCGCAGGATTGTAGCAAATCTGAGGGCTTCTAGGCTCTGTTTTTAGGGCAGAGTCTAGGGCCACTTATATGTCCACTGTAGCAAAAATTTCTCTTTTCAAACCTGTACACCAAGAACAAAGAAGAAAGTTAGCTAAAAATGTAAATCTAAAAAGAGAATAACTTACCTTCCCTCCCCGGCAATGGCGCCAAAATTAGATTGAGTTAGAACTTGTACATAAAAATACAGAATATCAGAACTTAAGAATAAAGAGTGCAATGTGCTCAATTCTACCGCTATAACAAGTGGCTATGCGGGTCGTGATCCACAAGGAGGGACTAGCGATGGAAGCTTTTTAAGCAAGTTCTCTTTTATGCTACAATTAATGGTTAAAATTCTTCTTTTAGTTCTTAAAAAGAAAAGAGAAAAATGGAGTTAAAGTCAAGTTAGGAAGAAAATGGTAGAATGAGAAGGTGGAGAAAATGAAAGTGGATATGTACAAAGAAATGAAAAAAATTAAAAGAAATTTAGAAGATTGTGGTATTGGTAATTTACACTAAAAGTTAAAAGAAAGAAATTAAAAATAATTACTTACCTCCTTTGACCAAAAGCTTACCTTAAATCTTTGGCGACGATGTTACCTTGAAGTGGAGGCAATCAGCACATAGTCCATAAGAGTTGATTCTCGTCTCTTTCACTTTACATCATCAAGACAAAACAAGTATGAAATGATACAGACTGAGACTGAAATCCATCGTCATGAACTATCGGTGGCACTCGCAAAGGTAAGGCTCTTTCGAGGCTATAAGACTTACTTGGATAGCAATTGGTACAAGAAAGAGAGAAGTAGAAAAGAAGAAGAACACAAAAACAAAGTACATAAAAAATGTAACTATACATTCGATTTTATAACAATAAGAGAAAAGAAGAACAACTTACACCGGTGTCACTCTCAGCACAAGCTTCATTCTCATTCTCCTATATAACTCTGATCTCCTCTGAATTACATAAATGAAAACTGAAAATTACATAAAAGAAAAACAAAAATACACTAAAAAGAATGAAAAAGTGGACTAAATTCTATTTCTGCTTGGTCATCCTCCACTTTTGCCTTTGAGATTGTAGGTATTTATAGGAGAAATGCAGAGGGTAGAGGAGCATGAAGATAAGGGAAGCTGACTATTTTTGAATTTGAATCCTCCCCTTATCTCCAAACTTGATTTGATGTGGATATTCAGTTCTAATCTGTAGTTTATTGACATATTGATTGATAAATATAACTTATCAAATGAGAGAATTAAAAATAATGATTAACTTAAGTGTTGTAACCCTTTAAGTTCTCTTTCTGGATCATCTTGAATCATCAGATTTGACTTTTTATAGTGAAAGTTATGATTCAAATACTAAAATGTATCCAGCCAGAATCTGAATCAAAATTGCTTCATCTCATCCGTTGATCTTCTCTCTATCCATTTATCCCTTTGGATTTGGACTCTGTATTTGATGTTATCCTCGATTGATCTTTAGCTTTAACCACTTGATTTACCAAAAACTGAATTTAACTAACTGGATTTGGGATCATCCTCCTCTAACCAAATAGATCTACTTAAATCTGAATTTAACTGATATTTATTTGATTTTATCCTCTTTCTCCCCATGATTATCTTCTGCAAAATAGACATTTAAGACAAGAAATATAGCAGATTTATTACATGATGAATGTGGATATGTAATAAAGAATAATGCAATAAATGTGTGCAATCACAATATCAGAGTGGTTCTACTCCCTACCACCCCGTTCTCTTCATAACTTCTCAGAGATAAACGAGGCCTTCCTCACATAAAATGCTACTCGCTAAGAAGCCAAGATGAGTAGCCACCACCTCCTCTCTTTCAGAACGAGACCAGGAGACAGCCTTAAATATTATATCAACTTCTTCCAGAGCCAGCTTGCCAAAGTCTCTTGTTACAGAAAGAAAGTATCCGCTTGCATTTATCAGTGGGTTGTAGGTCACTTACCCTTTATACAAATATCTTCTGAAGCATAATGTTGCCAAAATGAGCGGAGCTCTCTCGGGCGCATCCATTCATCCAGCTGGAGGAGGCAATGAAGGCTTCCTTTAACCCTCTAACAAAGCCTTGCGAGGATGGTACAAAGTAGAAGTCCGACCACAAAGCTCCCGATTACGTTTCTGACCAGCATAGGGGGTAGCCTCCCTACAAGAAGCAGGCGCTCTCTATAATGTCGTTAAGTCTAATCTAAGGCTATAGGTCAGCAGAGTGTTCAAAGATCAGCCATGGGTCAGACGTCCAAATCTGATCCATTCCAATCCGTCATTGACCAGGTCAGAGGGGTATTACTCGTTCCATGACTGCAAGGAATTCCAAACCATCCATTGCTGGGCCCTCCGAAGATATTTGAAAGAGCTCATCCAGCAAGGCTTTCTCAAGGAGTAGGTCCTTACCCTAAGGCAATTTCGCGGAAGACGAATGCCCCATTTTCCCAAGAGCAGAATACGATCGTTTAATACCAGACGATCAATTGAACTGCCAGACTCCCTTTCAGATGATATGCACCCTTTCAAACCCTCTCATTGTATTGAATTTTAAATGAATATTGTTCCATACTTTACACTTTGCAGATACAACCATCAGGCATTTAACCAATGATGGAATTTTTCCCCGCTCGGAGACAACCCTGACCACCCTTGACGATGGAATGTGCCCCCACTCGGGGGCAGTCTCGGCAACCAACCATCCGTAATGCCTGGATGATGGGATTTTCTCCCACTAGGACACTAATTCGTGATCTCCCGCTGATGGGATATGCCCCCACTTGGAGGATCACGTCTGTACACTCCTAAATGGGATGAGCCTTCGCATGGAAGTGTTAACACAGATACCAACATACATCTAGCCACATGCCCCGACGATGGGATTTTTCCCGATCAGAGGCAGCCAAGAAAACCCCTCGATGATGGAATGTAACCCCACTCAGAGGTTGTTCCGGTCTTCATCCTTTAATAATGCGGTGTTGGAACCCGCTCTATAGCACGGTGTCAGAATCCACACCGAGATGGGATTTCCCTTACTTGGTATCTATAGAGCGGTGTCAGAATTCCTCCATAGTGTAACGTCAGAACCTGCACCGAGATGAAATTTCCTTACTCGGTATCTATAGCGTGGTATCAAAACCTGCTCCATAGTGCAGCGTCAGAACCTGCACCAAGATGGGATTTTCCCCACTCAGTATCCATCGAACGGTGTTGGAACCCATCCCATAGCACTGTGTCAGAACCCAAACTTGATTATGGGTCTTTCTCGATCATCCTACAGGAGTTGAAACCCTCCGTTGTGAGGTTTTTTTCCACTCGAAATCCCCCATTCTGCTATAGGTATTTCCCCTCTAAGATCCCTTATCGATTTCGCTTATAGGATTTTTCCCACTTGGAGCAGGAAAGCCTATGGGCTTCCCTCATCTGAACCTACGGGCAGATGAATACATACATACCGTACACGTTCTGTTGTAAGATTTTCCCCACTCGGGAAACAGCCTCTTTGACGAAAAATCCCCGCATGAGAGGACAACTCTGTTGTTGGGCTTATTCTCATATTGGAGGTACCAGATCGTCGACCTGGTAGGGGCCTCTATACTGAATAGACACATCCAATCTCTTGTTGGGATTTTCTCCACCTCAGATCGACTTTCGTGCAGGTGCTATCGGACTATGGCCATGCGCGGAATCAAGTATATTCATAAGGTTTCTTGTTCGGATTATCCTCTCGATGTACCGATCTCGCGTGGTCATACGTCCAATGATTTTCTAAAGACAAGATGATCGCACACGTGTGTTGCATGTTTTCATATCATATGTGTCACATTTCTGCATTTTTATTTAAATAAAACTCTGCTATTAATGTTCATGTTTAATGGTGCGTAAGGTAATTAAGGAAGAAAAAAGAGAGATAGACAGATTTATCCAATTAAATCCAAAAGTTCAAAAGAAAGGGGGTCGATTAAAATTCAAAGGTTCTAAGACCATCTTATCTAAAGACCGGGTATATCAGATGAGATAATATCATTCAAATTCAAAGAAAAATGGATTAGAAGAAGATCCTATCAGTTTCACTGAGGATAAAGAGATAGATCATCAAATCTAAAGCTAAAATTCAAAATCTAAAGGGATAAATTGATAGAGAGAAGATCAATGGATGAGATGAAGCAATTTAGACTTAGATTCAGACTGGATACATTTTAATATTTGAATTATAACTTTCATTACCAAAACTCATATATGATGATTCAAGATAATTCAGAAAGAAGACTTAAAGGGTTACAACTCTTACGTTGATCACTATTTCTAATTCTATTATTTGATAAGTTATATTCAGCAATTAACATGCCAACAAGCTACAAAGAACTGAATATCCACATCAAATCAAGTTTGGAGATAAGGGGAGGATTCAAATTCAAAAATAGCCAGCTCCCCCTATCTTTCGACTCATTTTCTTATCCACTTCTATCCAATAAATATCCCACACATCAGAGGCAGAAGGACGATCAAGTAGAGAGTAGAATAGATTCTTGTATAGGTTTAACCTAAATTTTTCTTTCTCTTTTAATGTAATTTTATTTTTCTTTATGTAACTGAGAGGAGAGGAGAGTTTTATGGAGGAATGAGAGCAAACTTATACTGAGGGTGACATTGGTTTAAGTAAGTCTTTTTTTCATTGTTATTTGAATCGAATCGAAGTTTTTTCTTCTTTCCTCTTGTTTTGTTTGCTGTCCTCTGATGTGTATGCAATCCAAGTGAATCCGATAGCCTCGAGACTGCTTCGCCATTGCTAGTACCCTTTATGGCCTATGGTGATGAACAACCATTTATTTATTAGTTTAACTAGCCCTTTTATTCATAGTGTAGATTGAGACCGGGAAAGATCCTACACACCATGCTTGATCGCCTTCAAAGACTAGGTAAGTCATAGCAAGGAATCCAAGGTATATGAGCATTAAAGAGGCAAGTAAGAATTTTTAGGTTTTCTTCCTTTCATTTAATCTTTAGTTTAGATCACCATCAACTCTCAACTCTATTCATTTTTTTTACTTTCTTTGTATAAATTTATTTTCTATTTTCTCCATCTACTCCAACCTATCACTTTCACAATTTAACAACTTATTTTCTTTTCTTTTAAAGAACAAGAGACGAACTTTAATCATTTTAAGTAACTTAAATGAGAACTTATAAAATGCTTCCATCGCTAGTCCCTCCTTGTGGATCACGACCCACATGGCCACTCACTATCGCGGTAGTATGGAGCACTTACACTCTTTATTCTTAAGTTCTGAAATTTTGTATTTTCTGTGTGCTGGTTCTAACTCAATCATAATTTTGGCGCCGTTGCTGGGGAGGGACAATAAGTAACTTTTTTTGTTTACTTCATTGATTAACTTTCTTCTCTATTCTTGGTGTATGGATTTAACAACAAGAAAATTTTAGCTGCAGTAGACATATAAGTAGCCTTGGACTCTGCTCAAGAAAGCAGAGCCCAGAAGCCCTCAGATTTGTAACACTCATGGCAATCTGAGTGAACTACTAACCTATATTTTTATAGGCTGGCTAAGTTGCAAAGTTTAAATATCTATTTATTTTCTTTTTTGACTCACTGTACATACATTTCTAACTCAACAGTAAAAGGTTGATTGTAAATGCTAAAAATGGTTAAGACTTTGCGTTTAGGCACATACCTATTCGTTACATTTTAGATTTACTATTGAGGAGTGCTAGAGCAAGGTATGTGTAGCATTTCGTATAAGATTCATTCTTTTATGAAATATTGCTTGAGTGTTACTTTTTCTATATACTTGTACACTGCACTAAACTGCATTAGGGGCTTGTCCTATAAACAAGATAAGGTGGGAAAGTCATTACACTTCCATAGCCCACATTCTCCTCACTCACTAACCCAAGCCTAACTAAAACTGAGTAGACATTTGCCCTAGGGACATCTTGGACTTGTTGGCCCAAAGGTCCATCACTCTAGTTTTGATGATGATTAACTTATGTAGTTATAGTACTAATAATCTTGTGTTTATATAGTTTCAGTTTATTGATCAAGATCTTAGTAGGTGCTTGATTGAGATTTTCCCTGCACACAAAATATAGAATATCAGAATTTAAATCAATAATGCAGGGTGCTCAATTCTAATCCGCGATAGCAATGGCTATGCGGGTCGTGATCCTCAGGGAGGGACTAGCGATGAAAGCGTTTAAGTAAGTTCTCTAAAAATTCTTCTTTTAGTTATTAAAAGGAAAACAAGAAAATATTAGTTAAAGTTAGTTTAGAAAGAAAGCGGTATTTACAATGAGTTGGGAAAGAAAGAGTTGGTAGATGGTGATTTAACCTACAAAAATAAAAGAAAAGAAAAGAAAAGAAAGGAACACTTACCTTAATTTGGTTGAGAAAATACGTGAAAACCTTACATGTTCTACCTTACTTAGGAGGCGTTCAACGCATAAACCATAGGATCGAGCTCAGTCCCCTATTCGTATTATATCATCAAGCTGGGCAAGAATAAAGTGATACGGACCTTGAGGAGGAGAACATCTCCATGAAGTATCGTTGGCACTCGCTAAGACTTGTTATACTTTCGCTTCAGAAATCACTTGCATGCTCATCAACAACCACAGAGATAAAATAGAAAAGGAAAAGAAAACGAAAAGAAAAGTAAAACAATGAACATAAGAAAAATATTACCTTTATTGCTTTAATCAATGGCAGAAAAGAGGAGGGTACATCGGTGTCACGCTCAACATAGGTCTCTCTCTCTCTTAAAAAAAATAGAAATTACAAAAAAAAATAGAAACCTAACTACAAACTAGAAGAAAGCCTAAAAACCCTAACTTTTGGCCCTGTATTGCGCTGGACGCCCTTCTCGGTTGCTCTGCAGGGGTATTTATAGGTGCAGAAGGAAGTAGAGTCCCAGAACGACTCCTCCACGAAAACCGTTGCCCTGACTCATCCAATCTGCTGCGAAAACGCGGCTTGGGCCGCGTTTCCGCGGCCAAGTTGTGGCGGCTGGCCACGCGCTTTGGTGTGTGGCCTCCCCTGGTCCGTCCATCTGGGTGTAGTCTTCTGGAAGCTGCATCCTGACTCTTTATTTTGAGATTTCAGGATAACTTGGGAAGCAAGTTACCCTAGATCTCAAATCTTCCCATATCTTTTAAACAAATTTCATCTCTTGCACTCTTTTTATCCTCATCCTGCAAGCATTTAGGATTTAGTAAAAGTCCATCCCTTTACTCTTCTTTTAATATTTGCAATTCTTGCAATTGGTAATTGCAATTTTGACATTTGATAATTGCAATTTTTCACTTGGGCTTGGACATGGGCTTTTGTGCTTCTTTTAAGGCTTTATTCTTTATTTTTATTTCTCAAGGCCTGCACACAATAAATAATAAAATATTAGTAAATGTGCAAAATTATAGGAATAAATATGAAAATGTGATGGTAAATGTAATGATAAAAGTGCACTTTTCAATACCAATCAGTGCTTAGCTTCAACAAAGGAGTTTCGGAACTAACACATGTAGATTCAAGAGCTCACGCGTCAAGATCGTATCTAGCTCTCGGTGGGAGTCGAGCTCTTTGGATCGTGTTTAATCGAGTCAGCTTGGAGAAGGAGTTCTACAAGAAGACTTCAGTTTGTGCTTAGTTTAGTTGTGTTTAGATCTTGTGTAAAGATAGACTAGTAGTAATATGCTCAAGTTCACATACACACACAAGTTCAATACGTTTGGTTTTCGGTTTAACTGGTTTTGGATTTCATATATATATATATATGTGGTTTTCATGAATAGATAGAATTAAAACAAGTTTACATGTTTAATGTATATTGGATTTTATCTATATACATCTATACTTCATATATTTAGAAAAATTATTTTGATGATTCTATTTCATGTGTTTAGAGTTTGTAATTAACAAAATCTATTTGGATTTTATGTCAAAAACATAGATATATTATTTACAAGTGTATTAGATTCTATCCATACACAATAGGCTTCAAATATGTTTCAATATTTTGTTTTTGCATTGATACAAGTTTGGGAAAAATTGGATATCCATTTCAAAGTTTAGTTTTTGGAAAATACAGTTTTATATTTATGCTTAATTTCTATATCACAAAAATAGTTCAAATAGTTTGTAATATGTGTTGATTTTTGGTCACACATATTGTTCTTCAAATATTTATAAGAAAGTATTTTTCTAAAATTATGAGAATTTATGAGATTTTATAGAAGTTAAAAAGACTAAGTTTCTTAACCTATAATCTCAGCCAGAGCCTGCTGGCGGTCAACCGGACAGTCCACTAGATTAGAGGTTAGTCGACCGGACCTGTCGACTGATGTGCACGAGGATGTGCACAAGGCCAGCCTAGAAGGCCGGTCGACCTGGCGGTCGACCGACGGTAACTACCCAATTCTCGGGTAGTGCCGGTCGACCGGGCGGTCGATCGACAGGATGGTCTCGGTCGATCGGCCGGTCGATCGGGGGCCCAACGGTCAGACATATGACCGTTGGATGGTCGACTGGTCGGTCGACCGGAAGGTCAAAATTGACCTTTTCTAGCTGCCAGGGACTATTTTTTGAGAGGCTATTTATAGGGCTTCTCTTAGGCTGTTTTCAATAAGATTTCTAAGAGCCTTTCTTCTCATCTTTTTAAGTGTTTAGCAGTAAGTTTTAAAAGAGTTTTTGTGCCAAAAAGTTTTATCTTTTTATTTGTTTTAATGCGTTGGAAAAATCAAAGAAAAGAGTCTCTGGAAAATTGGTTTTGATCTTGATTTCAATATCTATTTGGTATTTTTCTTAAGTATTTTTCTTTGTTATTTTTCTTTCCAAACACTTTGTTTTCTCACACTTGAGCTATTATATCTAATCCTATCTATAGGATCTTGTTTTTGTGAGAAAAATTATTTGTGGTCTTTTGTGATCACCAAGTATTGTTTGTGGTCTATTGTGAGCACCAAGATTATAATCTCTTCTTTGCTTTGAGTTTGTGTCTATTCCTCTTGTGTAGAGGTGATTGTGATTGAGCTTTGAATTTGTGCCCATCCCTCTTGTGTAGAGATGATTGTGATTGTGGTTCGACTTTGTGCCTATCCCTCTTGTGTAGAGGTGATTGTGATTGTAGTTCAGCTTTGTGCCTATCTCTCTTGTGTAGAGGTGATTGTGTTAGAGTTTTGGCTTTGTGCCTTATCTCTCTTGTGTAGAGGTGATTGTGGTTTGGCTTTGTGCCTATCTCTCTTGTGTAAAGGTGATCGTGTTTTGACTTTGTGCTTATTCCTCTTGTGTAGAGGTGGTTGTATTTGAGAGAGGAGTTGTGTACTCCAAGTGTAGAGTTGTAATTCCTTGGTGAAGGTCTCTTTGTGGAAGGTCCTGTATGGACATAGTGAAAATCATTCTGTGTGAAGGCGGGGACGTAGAGCAGTGGCTCGAATCTCGAAATATATCTTGGTGTTTGCGTTTGATCCACTATCTCTAAACTCTATCTCTCTTATATCTTGCGTTGCTTTATATTGCACATATTCATATGCTAGATATAGTTGAATGTGCCCACACTTGTGTTGAACCAAGAGAGCTTCATATAGTACCTTAACTCTTAATTTAGAGGAATCTAGAGGAGATAGTCCAGTGCCCTTCAAGGAAAATTCGGTTATACTCTTTTGTTTCACATAGTGTGTTGCAATTGAGTTTTAATTCCGCATCATTTTTTATTAGATTAGCTAGTACACCTATTAACCCCCCTCTAGGTGTATTTCAATTGGTATTAGAGCTTACACTCCTGATATTTGGTTTAACCACCTAAGAGTGAGATCTTAGATTGCTAATCTAGATTTGTATTTGCACACATATTGTTTATACACTCATGGATCACCTTGCCCGTCCCATGTTTGATGTTTCTATCGTCGATATGTGAAAGTTTAGGATGAGTGCTTCTTTAAAAACTCTAGGTTTGCATGTCTATCTTGTCACTATCAAGAAAACTTATTTTGATAATGATAAGTATATTGAGGCTAATGCACAAACCTTAGAGACACTTAGGCACACACTTAGCAAAGATTATTTATCTATGGTTTCTCATTGTGATTCCGCTTTTACAGTGTGGAATACATTGACCTCTCCTGAGCTACAAGATAAACAATGTGGAGAAAGAATCTAGTGGAGAAGAGTCCGATCAAGCTTACTTCATGGTCTAAGGTAATGACTCCCTTGAGGTACATTTGGATACTTAATTAGATGATAGTGCTAGTTCTCTTGTGATGATAACATGGATGCACATGCATTAAATGAAGAACTATCTATGTTTTGTGAAAAATTGCTTTTAAAGTACATAGCTTTGAAAAATAAAAGTTTAAATTAAAAAGAAAAGAAAAGTTATTTCCAAAGCTAAAAATGATTTTTCAAGAAAGGATTAATGTTTCAAATAAAAGGGACTCATTGAAAACTCAACTTGATCTTGTTTTAAAAGAAAACGAAGTTTTAAAGAATAAAAATGATGTGATGATGTTTTGAAGAATATGAGGTTTTGTCTTAAAAACTCGA
This sequence comes from Agave tequilana, assembly GCA_038442645.1. Taxonomy (NCBI): domain Eukaryota; kingdom Viridiplantae; phylum Streptophyta; class Magnoliopsida; order Asparagales; family Asparagaceae; genus Agave; species Agave tequilana. The sequence continues at coordinate 80,550 of JAVJIF010012665.1, forward strand.
TTTTGTTTAAAAAAGAACAATTCCTTAAAAAATAAAATTGCTTTGATTTCAAAAGAACTAGATTTAGTTTTAAAGAAAATATTTTTTTGAAAAATGATTTTGATTCTCATGTTTGTCATGCTACTATAGATTCATCTTCTATTGATAAGAATGCATGCTCCACTTCTTCTTCAACAATTGATAATGATATTTACATATTGAAGAAAAGCATAGATTGTTTGGGCTTTACCTTGAGCCAATGTGCCATGAATCACAAAAAATTAGAATCCATGTTTCGAAAGAAACAAGTTTCATATATTCATGCACCCCAAACACGGCTTACACATGCTCATCATGTCATACACATGATTCTATGTATGCTCATGTGTACACTTGTACACATTGTGGACGTACGGGCCACCTTACAAGATTTGTTATGATAGATTAAATCTTTTAAGTTTTACAAATAATTTTTTTTGGGGTTAAGAAAGGTGCTAACCCCTATGGACCCAAGAAAGTGTGAGTACCAAAATCCACCCTATTGTATTTGATGTAGGTAGGAGCTCTCACTTGACGTGAGCGTTTTAGTGCCTTGATGGTGGATGCATTTGAGCTTGATAGACACTACATTAGATGCATTACCTTCAAGGATATTTGGTGGGAGGACCACCATGGTTTGAAGACATAGAGATTAGCACTATTGGTTTTGATAAATATCTCAAACTCCTTATTTTGCTTACATGCTCTCATTGATAGACTTTTAGTATGTTTTGATTTTTCATGTTCATTATGTTAAATGCAATGTTAATTAGACTTAAGATATACATAAATAGTATTTGAGATACACCCATGTTTATATAGACTATTATTTTGTGTTCTCACTATATTTTAGCTATTGTGTATATTCTAGCTCTGAAGCACGTACATTTACCCTAATGATCATGTTTGTTTATGATTTTACACTTCATGTTTTTTGATTATTTATTTAGATCAAGTTTTCGTTAAAACTTATGTTTATACTTGTACAAGTAGTGAGCTATAATTGGTTATTATGTGTTTGTATTTCATTATCATTTGTACTCATTACATGTACATGTATAACCTAGTTTTAATGGTTCTTTCATTTATATGATCGATCGCTGATATTGCACATTCATTGTCACATTCTCATACTTATTATATAATAAACTCTGCTTTTAATCCTAATTATTATCTAATTTATATACAAGCCCATTACTAAAGGAGAGGGAAGAGAACGAGCCCAAAAGCCCGTAAAAATTCTGATTTAATTCGAAATCAAAAAATCAGGACAATCAGGCCAAATCAGATCGTTGAAAAACAGTTAAAATAAATCTCTACAAATCAATTGGTTAAAGCCAAAGATTAAAGACTGTTTCATCAAATCCAGGAGCTGAAACAGAAAATGCAGAATCAGATAAAAGGAAATCATCATAACCAGTAGCTGTACCCCCGGGTGTGGCCACCTGGCCACACTCGGGCCGCGAAAACGCGGCCAAAGTCGTGTTTTCGTGGCTGTTTTGATTCTGTTGGGGGAGCGTTTGCTCCCCCTATCTTCGTACACTCCTCCATGTTGGTTTTGCCTATAAATACTGGGTTCTAATCGTACACATATTTTGCATTCTTTATTACACTCCTACATTTATCGTGTAATAAATCTGCTAATTTCTTTGTCTTAATGTCTATTTTGTAGAAGATAATAATGAAGAGAAAGAGAATTAAACTAAATAAATACTAATTAAAAGATTAATTGGATCTATTTGGTTAGCTGAGGATGATCCCAGATCTAGTTAGAACAAATTAAGGATCGGGGCAATTGTTTAGCTGAAGATCAGAGCAAATCAGAAAGATAACACCAAATGGAAACCAGTAAATTCAGATTTCTATAAATCCATTTTGGTTAGCTAAAGATCAATCGAGGATAAAATCAAATGCAGAGAGATAAATGGATAGAGAGAAGATCAACGGATGAGATGAAGCAAGTTTGACTCAGATTCTGACTGGATACATTTCAGTATTTGAATCATAGTTTTCGCTACTGAATCTCAAATCTGATGATTCAAGATGATCCAGAAAGAGGACTTACAGAGCTACAACGCTGATAGGTAGTAAAAAGTGCATATTTATCACTACATTTACTATCATATTTCCATATTTATTCCTATAATTATGCACTATTACTAATGTTTTATTATTAATGTGTGGCAGGCCTTGAGTAATTAATTAAATAAAGAATAAAAGCCTAAATGAAGCCCAAAAGCCCATGTCCAAGCCCAAGTGCAAAAGTTGCAATACCAAATGCAAAAGTTGCAATTACAAAATGCAAAAGTTACAATTACTAAAAGAAGAGGAAGGGATAGACTTCTATCCAACCCTAATGCTTGCAGGATAAGGATAAAGATAAAAGGAGAAGAGTGCAAAGATAACAAAATCGTTTTAAAAGATTCAGAAGATTTGGATTTAGGGTAACTTGCTTCCCAAGTTTTCCGAATTTTCAAAATAAAGAGTCGGTATACAACTTCCAGAAGGATATCCCCAGATGGACGGACCAGAGGAGGCCACGCGCGAAAGCGCGTGGCCAGGGACCACACAATGGTCGCGAAAACGCGCTATGGCCGCGTTTCGCGGCAATACAGATGAGTCTGGCGATCAGTTTTCGTTGAGGAGTCGTACCGGGACGGACTCTACTTCTTCCATCTCCTATAAATACCCCTGCAGAGCAACAGAGAAGGGCATACAGTCGAGTACAGAGACAAATTTAGGTTTTTCTTAGGCTAACTTGTAGATTGTAATTTAGGTTTTATTTTCTTTTTTGTAATTTTTAATTTTCTTTATGTAACTGAGAGGAGAGGATACTTTCATGGAGGAAGGAGATCAAACTTGTACTGAAGGTGCCATCGGTGTAAGTAATATTTTCTTCCATTGTTAATTGAATCAAATCAAAGTTTATTCTTTTTTTCTGTTTTTGTGTTTATTTTTGTTTCCCTCTTTTGTGTTTGTGGATCCATATGAAACCAAGAGCTTCGAAGTTGCCTTCTCCTTGCAAGTGCCGTTGATGGTTTATGGTGATGAAGATCTATTTCCATGGTAGTATAGCTCGCCCTTTTATTGTAGTATAGATCGGGAAAAGGGAAGATCTCATATTCCATGCTTCGTTTGCCTTCAAGAAAGGTACATCATTGACACGGTTCCACGTGATAGGTAGTAAAAAGTGCATATTTATCACTACATTACTATCATATTTCCATACTTATTCCTATAATTATGCACTATTACTAATGTTTTATTATTTAATGTGTGCAGGCCTTGAGTAATTAATTAAATAAGAATAAAAGCCTAAATGAAGCCCAAAAGCCCATGTCCAAGCCCAAGTGCAAAAGTTTCAATTACAAATGCAAAAGTTGCAATTACCAAATACAAAAGTTGCAATTACTAAAAGAAGAGGAAAGGGATAGACTTCTATCCAACCCTAAATGCTTGCAGGATAAGGATAAAGATAAAAGGATAAGAGTGCAAAGATAACAAAATCGTTTTAAAAGATTTGGAAGATTTGGATTTAGGGTAACTTGCTTTCCAAGTTATCCCGAATTTTCAAAATAAAGAGTCGGTATACAACTTCCAGAAGGATATCCCCAGATGGACTGACCAGAGGAGGCCACGCGCGAAAGCGCGTGGCCAGGGACCACACAACGGCCGCGGAAACGCGGCCATAGCCGTGTTTCCGCAGCAATACAGATGAGTCTGGCGATCAGTTTTCGTCGAGGAGTCGTACCGGGACTCTACTTCTTCCATCTCCTATAAATACCCCTGCAGAGCAACAGAGAAGGGCATACAGTCAAGTACAGAGACAAATTTAGGGTTTTTCTTAGGCTAACTTGTAGATTGTAATTTAGGTTTTATTTTCTTTTTTGTAATTTTTAATTTTCTTTATGTAACTGAGAGGAGAGGATACTTTCATGGAGGAAGGAGATCAAACTTGTACTGAAGGTGACATCGATGTAAGTAATCTTTTCTTTCATTGTTAATTGAATCAAATCAAAGTTTATTCTTTTTTTTTATATTTTGATTTGTTTTTGTTTCCCTCTTTTGTGTTTGTGGATCCATATGAAACCAAGAGCTTCGAAGTTGCCTTCTCCTTGCAAGTGCCATTGATGGTTTATGGTGATGAGATCTATTTTCATGGTAGTATAGCTCGCCCTTTTATTTGTAGTATAGATCGGGAATAGGGAAGATCTCATATTCCATGCTTCGTTTGCCTTCAAAGAAAGGTACATCATTGACACGGTTCCAAGGTAAGCAGACGCCAAAGAGGTAAGTAAGTTTATAGTTTTTGGTCTTTCTTTTAATTTAGTATAAATCACAATATTCCCAATCTTTTTCACACTTCTTCTTTTTCATTGTAAATATCATTGTAAATATCATTATAAATAAAAAAAGAGAGAACTTACTAAACAAGCTTCCATCGCTAGTCCCTCCCTGTGGATCACGACCCGCATAGCCACTTGCTATAGCGGTAGAATTGAGCACCTTGCACATCCTATTCTTAAAACTGAAATACTATATTTTGTGTGCAGGTAAAATCTCAATCAAACGCTTAGGTTGATCACTATTTCTAATTCTGTCATTTGATAAGTGATATTCAGCAATCAACACGCCAACAAACTGCAGATAAAAAATGAATATCCACATCAAATCAAGTTTGGAGATAAGGGGAGGATTCAAATTCAGAAATAGCCAACTTTTCTTATCTTCATACTCCTCTTACCTCTACATTTCTTCTATAAATACCTGCAACCTCAAAGGCAAAGGGGACGACTAAGGATGACCAAGCAGAGAATAGAACTTAGGATAATTTGTAGTTTGTAACTTAGGTTTTTAGTTTTCTTTTTATGTAATTTTTACTTTTCTTTATGTAACTGAGAGGAGTGACTACTTTCATGGAGGAATGAGAGCAAGCTTGTACTGCAGGTGACACCAGTGTAAGCGATCTCTTCTTTCATTGTTATTTGAATCGAATCAAAGTTTCTTTTTCTTTCTTTACTCTTGTTTTCTTTTACTCTCCTCTGATGTGTTGCAATCCAAGAGAATCCGATAGCTTCAAGACTGCTTAGCCGTTGCAAGTGCCCTTGATGGCCTATGGTGATGAACATGTAGGATCGTTGAGATAAGGACTAATTGCGGAATTATCTCTGTTGGCAACAATGATCTAAAATACAACACAAGTCAACACAAACACTAGACAAGAAGGATTAATCATTAGGCAAATAAATAAAAATAAATAACTTGCATGTAAAGGAAAACAAATCTCAGAAATTGACAAACGCAAACAAAGAGATTTATCCTGGTTCGGTCCTTGTGACCTACATCCAGTCCCCAAGCCACCCGCTTGAGATTTTCCTTTAACCTTGATCTTGCCACCCAAAATCAATACAACATGTACACCACTTGTCGAATCCCCTTCTCCAAATGTGTACACCTTCTCTTCCACCAAGAGAACACCTTTTACCTTTGTACAACTGCCTCTACAACCAAGAAGCCTCCCGTGTACAATGGTCACCTTGTACAACTTGCCTCTTCAACCAAGAAGCTCCCGTGTATAATGAACACTTTGAGAATTACAATATTTTTCCTATAGCCTTGGTACTGAATGTGTGTGTGGACAAGGTTCAGTATAGGAAACAAGAACTTCAGAGAACTTCACAATAGGAATTGTCTTTTGGTGAAGAACTGAAGTTAGAAATCAGTTTCAGGTTTTCTGGATTTTGACTTTTGGAAAACTGATGAAAAATCATGGTAAATGGCCTTTGGACTAACTACCCCTTATATAGCTGAAGACTAGGGTAAGTTAGGATAGTTTATAGGAGCAATTCAAACCATTAGGACATTGGAATTCGTTGCCAAAAAGACCAGATAAAGAAAACTGTCCAACAGTCAGAAACTATCTATAGTCGACTAGGGTTCTGAGTTAGTCGACTAGACTAGGCAAAATTTTAACTATTAGTCGACTAGGTTTAGCTATTAGTCGACTAGGTAGGTGGACGTTGGATGAACAGTTTTCTGGTTAACTACCTCAAGTCGACTGCAACTACCTTATAGTCGACTAGGGGTATTCTATAAGTCGACTACAAAATGATATTAGTCGACTTGGTGTACTGTCGGTCGACTAATTATCAAACAGAGAGTTGGGTCAATTTCTGGACACAGGATTAGTCGACTTGGGTTTCTGGTTAGTCGACTACATCAAGGATTAGTCGACTTGACTTATGTATAAGTCGACTAATGGACCAAAGTAGTGTTGGTTTGTATCAAGGCTTTTACACTCTATTTCACATATACAACCCACACTCTATCAACTCTTCTGGGCACATCTTGATCATATCGGACTCTTGATTCGTCATGTGTAGAGCTCCAAATGAATTTGATCTTCATGATCGTCTTCATCAAAATAGGTTCCAACATTCTCCCCCTTTTTGATGACGACGCTTTGTGTGCACAAGTCCTCCCCCTGCAGAAAATATGTTATCTTTTCCTCCCCCTGCAGAAATGGGTTATAACAGATAGAGAAATATTTTGTTCTCCCCCTGCAACAAATATATTAGTACATATATACATAGTTGATTTTTATTAAAATTTTTTATGGTACCTGCAAGATAAACGTTAGTTGGTACCAAATATAAAAGATTATATCTAACCTTTAGGACTCCAAATCCATTTAGAATTTGGTTTCCACCTATTAGTATATACATAGTTGCAAGAATCACATATATCATGAATGTATGAAGCAATATATGTATTTTTATCATGAACATTTAAGTTCTTTGGAATCCATATAAACTTACTTTTCTTAGTCTTACTTTTTACAATAGAACTATATGGATTACTATAACATGAAGAATTTGCAATAAATCCAATACCATGATTATCATGTGACAAATTCTGAAAAGATAATAGATCATTTAATTTTTCTTTTTCTTTATTAAACTTAGTCACATTTTGCAAAAGATCTTCATATTTATTTTTGAAAACTAACATGTCTTTATCCAATATAGAAATCCTTTCATTCAAAGACTTAGTTTCCTTTTTCAGAAAAATGTTTTCTTTTATAAACTTCTCATTTTCAGTTTTCAAAGATGATATGACATTTTCAGTTTCATCTTGTTGAGAATTTATAGAAGAACATTGTAATGCATAAACAGAATTTTCCTGTAAAAGTTTCTCATTTTCTTTTAACAAAAATTTGTTTTTCAGTTTTTCATTTTTCAGATTCATAAATAACTCATTAAATGCATCAGAGAGTTTAGAAAACGATACCTCTTCATCTTCTATGGCCATGTAACATAAGTTAACATGTTCAGTGGATTCTTCTTCATCAGAAGATGAGGAATCACTATATTCTGAAAATGCTTCGTAGTTCTTCTTCTTTCTGAACTTCTTACTCTTGTACTTATCTTTCTTCTTGAGCAAAGGGCAATCCATCTTCATTTGTCCTGGTTTATCACAATTAAAACACTTGAATTTACCTTGCTTAAGAAATTTCCTGAACTTCTTTGAGAGCATTGCCATCTCCTCTTCGTCATCATTGTCCGTGTCGGGAGATGCATGGAAGGCGAGTTCTTCTTCTTTGAACGGTGTTGTCGTTCGTCCTTCTTCCTTTCTTCTAATTGCACTTCATATGCCATTAGATTACCGATTAGGTTTTCTAATGTCATAGTTGAGAGATCATTCGCCTCTTCAATAGCGGTTGTCTTCTTCTCCCATTCTGTGTGAGTGCACGAAGGATCTTTCGAACTCTTTCAACTTGGGTGTAGTCCTTTCCAAGGGATGCAAGAGTATTGGTGATGTCGGTGAATCTTGTAACCATTTCGGATATAGTTTCATTCTCCTCCATTTTAAATAACTCAAACCTGTGGACAAGAACAGATATTTTAGATTCCTTAACTTTATTAGTGCCTTCGTGTGTTACCTGAAGAGTATGCCAAATTTGATGTGCGGAAGTTGCTGTTGACACTCGGTTGAACTCTTCTTTGGTAAGGGCACAGAATAGAGCATTCATCGCTTTGGCGTCAAGGTTCGCGTTCTTCTTTTGATCTTCACTCCAAGCGTTGTAGTTGGTTGTAGGCTTGGTGTATGATGCTTCTACTATGTTCCAAAGGTCATAGTTGAGTGACTGCAAGTATATCTTCATTCTACACTTCCAATAGTTGTAGTTGGTTCCGTCAAATAGCGGTGGACGTTGTGTAGAATGTCCTTCTTTGAATTGGGATGATGACAACTCCGTTGCCATCCTTGTTGTTGACTTGTATCCGCCCTGGTATCAAATGTAGGATCAGAGCGTGTACTCCGGTTGATGAAGTAGGAATGTAGATGCCGGTTGATGACCCTCGCTCTGATACCAATTGTAGGAATTGGTATGGTTGTTGCCTGTTGATGAACTTGGCTCTCCCCTGCTCTGATACCAATTGTAGGATCGTTGAGATAAGGACTAATTGCGGAATTATCTCTGTTGGCAACAATGATCTAAAATACAACACAAGTCAACACAAACACTAGACAAGAAGGACTAATCGTTAGGCAAATAAATAAAAATAAATAACTTGCATGTAAAGGAAAACAAATCTCAGAAATTAACAAACGCAAACAAAGAGATTTATCCTGGTTCGGTCCTTGTGACCTACATCCAGTCCCCAAGCTACCCGCTTGAGATTTTCCTTTAACCTTGATCTTTCCACCAAAATCAATACAACATGTACACCACTTATCGAATCCCCTTCTCCAAATGTGTACACCTTCTCTTCCACCAAGAGAACACCTTTTACCTTTGTACAACTGCCTCTACAACCAAGAAGCCTCCCGTGTACAATGGTCACCTTGTACAACTTGCCTCTTCAACCAAGAAGCCTCCCGTGTACAATGAACACTTTGAGAATATAATATTTTTCCTATAGCCTTGGTACTGAATGTGTATGTGGACAAGGTTCAGTATAGGAAACAAGAACTTCAGAGAACTTCACAATAGGAATTGTCTTTTGGTGAAGAACTGAAGTTAGAAATCAGTTTTCAGGTTTTCTGGATTTTGACTTTTGGAAAACTGATGGAAAATCATGGTAAATGGCCTTTGGACTAACTACCCCTTATATAGCTAAAGACTAGGGTAAGTTAGGGTAGTTTATAGGAGCAATTCAAACCATTAGGACGTTGGAATTCGTTGCCAAAAAGACCAGATAAAGAAAACTGTCCAACAGTCAGAAACTGTCTATAGTCGACTAGGGTTCTGAGTTAGTCGACTAGACTAGGCAAAATTTCAACTATTAGTCAACTAGGTTTAGCTATTAGTCGACTAGGTAGGTGGACGTTGGATGAACAGTTTTCTGGTTAATTACCTCAAGTCGACTGCAACTACCTTATAGTCGACTAGGGGTATTCTATAAGTCGACTACAAAATGATATTAGTCGACTTGGTGTACTGTCGGTCGACTAATTATCAAACAGAGAGTTGGGTCAATTTCTGGACACAGGATTAGTCGACTTGGGTTTCTGGTTAGTCGACTACATCAAGGATTAGTCGACTTGACTTATGTATAAGTCGACTAATGGACCAAAGAAGTGTTGGTTTGTATCAAGGCTTTTACACTCTATTTCACATATACAACCCACACTCTAACTCTTCTTGGCACATCTTGATCATGTCGGACTCTTGATTCGTCATGTGTAGAGCTCCAAATGAATTTGATCTTCACGATCGTCTTCATCGAAATAGGTTCCAACATTCTCCCCCTTTTTGATGACGACGCTTTGTGTGCACAAGTCCTCCCCCTGCAGAAAATATGTTATCTTTTCCTCCCCCTGCAGAAATGGGTTATAACAGATAGAGAAATATTTTGTTCTCCCCCTGCAACAAATATATTAGTACATATATACATAGTTGATTTTTATTAAAATTTTTATATGGTACCTGCAAGATAAACGTTAGTTGGTACCAAATATAAAAGATCATATCTAACCTTTAGGACTCCAAATCCATTTAGAATTTGGTTTCCACCTGTTAGTATATACATAGTTGCAAGAATCACATATATCATGAATGTATGAAGCAATATATGTATTTTATCATAAACATTTAAGTTCTTTGAATCCATATAAACTTACTTTTCTTAGTCTTACTTTTTACAATAGAACTATATGGATTACTATAACATGAAGAATTTGCAATAAATCCAATACCATGATTATCATGTGACAAATTCTGAAAAGATAATAGATCATTTAATTTTTCTTTTCCTTTATTAAACTTAGTCACATTTTGCAAAAGATCTTCATATTTATTTTTGAAAACTAACATGTCTTTATCCAATATAGAAATCCTTTCATTCAAAGACTTAGTTTCCTTTTCAGAAAAATGTTTTCTTTTATAAACTTCTCATTTTCAGTTTTCAAAGATGATATGACATTTCAGTTTCATTTTGTGAGAATTTATAGAAGAACATTGTAATGCATAAACAGAATTTTCCTGTAAAAGTTTCTCATTTTCTTTTAACAAAAATCTGTTTTCAGTTTTTCATTTTTCAGATTTATAAATAACTCATTAAATGCATCAGAGAGTTCAGAAAACGATACCTCTTCATCTTCTATGGCCATGTAACATAAGTTAACATGTTCAGTGGATTCTTCTTCATCAGAAGATGAGGAATCACTATATTCTGAAGATGCTTCGTAGTTCTTCTTCTTTCTGAACTTCTTACTCTTGTACTTATCTTTCTTCTTGAGCAAAGGGCAATCCATCTTCATATGTCCTGGTTTATCACAATTAAAACACTTGAATTTACCTTGCTTAAGAAATTTCCTGAACTTCTTTGAGAGCATTGCCATCTCCTCTTCATCATTGTCCGTGTCGGGAGATGCATGGAAGGCGAGTTCTTTCTTCTTTGAACGGTGTTGTCGTTCGTCCTTCTTCCTTTCTTCTAATTGCACTTCATATGCCATTAGATTACCGATTAGGTTTTCTAATGTCATAGTTGAGAGATCATTCGCCTCTTCAATGGCGGTTGTCTTCTTCTCCCATTCTGGTGTGAGTGCACGAAGGATCTTTCGAACTCTTTCAACTTGGGTGTAGTCCTTTCCAAGGGATGCAAGAGTATTGGTGATGTCGGTGAATCTTGTAACCATTTCGGATATGGTTTCATTCTCCTCCATTTTAAATAACTCAAACCTGTGGACAAGAACAGATATTTTAGATTCCTTAACTTTATTAGTGCCTTTGTGTGTTACCTGAAGAGTATGCCAAATTTGATGTGCAGAAGTTGCTGTTGACACTCGGTTGAACTCTTCTTTGGTAAGGGCACAGAATAGAGCATTCATCGCTTTGGCGTCAAGGTTCGCGTTCTTCTTTTGATCTTCACTCCAAGCGTTGTAGTTGGTTGTAGGCTTGGTGTATGATGCTTCTACTATGTTCCAAAGGTCGTAGTTGAGTGACTGTAAGTATATCTTCATTCTACACTTCCAATAGTTGTAGTTGGTTCCGTCAAATAGCGGTGGACGTTGTGTAGAATGTCCTTCTTTGAATTGGGATGATGAGAACTCCGTTGCCATCCTTGTTGTTGACTTGTATCCGCCCTGGTATCAAATGTAGGATCAGAGCGTGTACTCCGGTTGATGAAGTAGGAATGTAGATGCCGGTTGATGACCCTCGCTCTGATACCAATTGTAGGAATTGGTATGGTTGTTGCCTGTTGATGAACTTGGCTCTCCCCTGCTCTGATACCAATTGTAGGATCGTTGAGATAAGGACTAATTGCGGAATTATCTCTGTTGGCAACAATGATCTAATATACAACACAAGTCAACACAAACACTAGACAAGAAGGATTAATCGTTAGGCAAATAAATAAAAATAAATAACTTGCATGTAAAGGAAAACAAATCTCAGAAATTGACAAACGCAAACAAAGAAATTTATCCTGGTTCGGTCCTTGTGACCTACATCCAGTCCCCAAGCCACCCGCTTGAGATTTTCCTTTAACCTTGATCTTGCCACCCAAAATCAATACAACATGTACACCACTTGTCGAATCCCCTTCTCCAAATGTGTACACCTTCTCTTCCACCAAGAGAACACCTTTTACCTTTGTACAACTGCCTCTACAACCAAGAAGCCTCCCGTGTACAATGGTCACCTTGTACAACTTGCCTCTTCAACCAAGAAGCCTCCCGTGTACAATGAACACTTAGAGAATTACAATATTTTTCCTATAGCCTTGGTACTGAATGTGTATGTGGACAAGGTTCAGTATAGGAAACAAGAACTTCAGAGAACTTCACAATAGGAATTGTCTTTTGGTGAAGAACTGAAGTTAGAAATCAGTTTTCAGGTTTTCTGGATTTTGACTTTTGGAAAACTGATGGAAAATCATGGTAAATGGCCTTTGGACTAGCTACCCCTTATATAGCTGAAGACTAGGGTAAGTTAGGGTAGTTTATAGGAGCAATTCAAACCATTAGGACGTTGGAATTCGTTGCCAAAAAGACCAGATAAAGAAAACTGTCCAACAGTCAGAAACTGTCTATAGTCGCTAGGGTTCTGAGTTAGTCGACTAGACTAGGCAAAATTTCAACTATTAGTCGACTAGGTTTAGCTATTAGTCGACTAGGTAGGTGGACGTTGGATGAACAGTTTTCTGGTTAACTACCTCAAGTCGACTGCAACTACCTTATAGTCGACTGGGTCAAGGATTAGTCGACTAGGGGTATTCTATAAGTCGACTACAAAATGATATTAGTCGACTTGGTGTACTGTCAGTCGACTAATTATCAAACAGAGAGTTGGGTCAATTTCTGGACACAGGATTAGTCGACTTGGGTTTCTGGTTAGTCGACTACATCAAGGATTAGTCGACTTGACTTATGTATAAGTCGACTAATGGACCAAAGAAGTGTTGGTTTGTATCAAGGCTTTTACACTCTATTTCACATATACAACCCACACTCTATCAACTCTTCTTGGCACATCTTGATCATGTCGGACTCTTGATTCGTCATGTCTCCAAATGAATTTGATCTTCACGAACGTCTTCATCGAAATAGGTTCCAACAGAACAACCCTTCTCTTGCTAGTATAGTTTGCCCTTTGATTCGTAGTATAGATCGAGAATGGGGAAGATCCTATACGCCATGCTTGATTGCCTTCAAAGACAAGGTAAATCGTCGCAACGAATCTAAGGTATATGAGCACTGAAGAGGTAAGTAATTTTTAGGTTATCTTTCTTTTCTTTTATTCTTTAGTTTCAATATCACAAGCTCCAACCATCTTTATCACTCTTTTCCATTTCTTTGTATATAATCGATTTTTCATTTTTCCATCTTCTTAATCTACCATCTTCTTCCTAATTCATCTTTAACTCTTTTTCATTTTCTTTTTAGGAACTAAAGAAGAACTTTAACCATTAATGGTAGCATAAAAGAGAACTTGCTAAACAAACTTCCATCGCTAGTCCCTCCTTGTGGAACACGACCCGCATAGCCACTTGCTATTGCGGTAGAATTGAGTAACTTGCACTACTGTTATAAAGTTCTGAAATACTGTATTTTGTGTGCAGGTCCAAGCTCAATAAAATTTTGGCGTCATTGCCGGGGAGGAACAGTAAGTAATTCTCTTTAAAGTTTACATTTTTGATTAACTTTCTTCTTTGTTTTTGGTACAGATTTAACAATAAGGAATTCTTGCTACAGTGGACACATAAGTGGCCTTGGACTCTGCTCAAGAAAGCAGAGCCAAGAAGCTCTCAAATTTGCTACAGTCCTGTGGTAAACTGAGTGAACTACTAACCTGTATTTTCTGTAGGTTGGCTGAGTTGCGTAGTTTAAATATCTGTAGCATTTATCTCCTTGTTTGACTCACTGTATATATATTTTTAACACAATAGTAAAAAGTTGATTGTAAATGCTAAAAATGATTTAGACTTTGCATTTAAGCACGTGTCTATTTTACTTCATTTTCTATTTAGTGTTGAAGAGTGCTGGAGCCAATGTATATGTGCATAGCATTTAGTATAAGGTTCATTCTTGTATGATTGCTTGAATGTTACTTTTTTCTATATACTTGTACACTGCACTAAATTGATTTAAGGGCTTGTCCTATAAACAAGATAAGGTGGGGAAGTCATTACCCTCCCTTAGCCCACAAACAATCTCCTCACTCACTAACCCAAGCCTAACTAAAAATGAGTAGACGTTGGCCGTAAGGACATCTCGGACTCAATTAGGAGATTATCCTAAGGAGGAAAGGTGTTCGAATTTCACTCATGCCAAATCAGTGTCTAGGAAGGGGATTAAGGGCCGAAAGCCTGAAGGTTGGTGGTTACTTAATTAAGGAACGTCTTTGACGGATAACCTCCCACCAATCTTGCCCTAACCTGGCTGATTAACTTGTGGTCAAAGTCTGCATTATACCTCCTATGGATAGTCTAACCAGTTAGGAGTCGTCTAGGTCAAAGGTCTACCCTAACTTAGGTTAGAATTTTTTCTTTTTTGTTTGCTTATTTATTTGTTTTATTCTTTGTTTGTGTTTTATTGTGTGATATGGCTTATAACAATAATTTTTTCAATTTTAATGGTAATCCATATTACACACCAACCTCTTTTTCGGATATTACCAACCCGGCATATCATAACTTTAACCAACCTAGTGTGCCGGATTGGTCTTATCCGAATCAATATAACCCACGCCCCCAATCTTATAACCATAATTTCTAGAATAATTTCAACTCTTCACAGAGTCAGTGGGGATTCACCTCCCCCGAGTCCAATTTTTAACCAACTTGTCCTCCTTATTCACCTTGTCTACAATATTCCCAAGATTCATACTTAGTTCCACCAGTCCAAAATAGAAAACCATCAATTTGGAAATGAGTATGCGTGAGTCCAAACATCAATCACAAAATCTAATGGACTTACAATTTTACCACCAATTCTAAAATAACACTTCATCTTTTCAAGACCAATCGCAACAAAATGATGAACCTATCAACTATGAAAAGATGCTTGAAGCCATGTCTCAGGCTCAAAACGCTCGTAATCATGACATAGATATGATGGTCCAAACTCTACGTTCTCACCGTTTGGCCAGTTTTGATGTCGTTAACTATTCTGTTAGAGCTGAAGAGTCATGTTGTTTTGGAAAACAAGGTTCCATTTCAGCACAATCATTTGAACTTGCCCAAACTCTAAATTTTGAAAATGATATTGACAGTTTGGCAAGTTATTCCTTTTCTGAAATTTAACTTGAGAATGAATATGATCATGCACCTCAACTTAGTGATTCAATTCTACTTCCTGATTCAATTATGATCCAGTGTCTTCATCTGATTTCAATCTTTTTCCTGAGTTAACATTGGATCCTGTGCCAATTCATAATGAAATTGAATCGCCCATCTTGATGATCATTTTATTGAACTTGACCAATTTCATACTTTTGAAAGTCCCATTGACAAATTGGCAAGTTCTCATTTTTATGAAATTGAACTCAATGAGAAATGTGACCTAGATTCTCTAATTTGTGATTCAGCTCAAATTTCTGAATCAATATTGACTCCTGTATTGTTACCCGATTTGAGTAATATTTTAGAGTCAGTTTTAATTCCCACACCTATCATTCTTGAACTTGAATCACCAATATTAAGTCACATTCCATTGTGGGAAAATGAATGTGGATTTGAGTTTCAACTTCTTGATTTGGACCCACTTCCAGAACCAATCTCGACTACTGAACCTTTACTTGTTAAGTTACTTTCTTGAGTCGATATTAGTTCCCGTACTTCCTAAGTCCAAGTCAATCATTCTATCTTTTCACACTCCATTTTGGGACAAGGCGGTTGACAAATTTGACTCCGAAATTAATTATGAAATTTGAAAATTAGATGGGGTTAAATTTTTAATAAAAATCCTTCATGGATACATCATTTTAATGGGTTATATTAGAGAGATTTTTAGTGGGTTCCTCCGAACTCCTTACAAAGTCGATTGGGCCGCATTTCGTGGACCAATCAGACCACCACCGGAACCACCACCTTAAGGTAGTATTTACCTTCCCTGTCTTCTTTTTCATGCATCTATGCATTAATTCATTCATTGAGGACAATGCATGAGATAGGTGTGGGGGAGGGTTCTAACATAACCTAGGTTTTTCTTTTTATTAAAAATATTTCTTGACTTTTAAAAAACTTTTTGAAAATAGAAAAATATTTTGACATATTTTTTGTAAGAAATTAAGTCAATTTTAAGGAATAGGAAAATCAAAATTAGGATTTCTTAAACTTGGTCAAAATAAGATTATTTGTTGATTTTTAGGGTTAGGAAGATAATTTGTTAAAGTAATTTAGTCTTGATCTTTACCTTAATGAAATATGCACCCTTCATACACTTACACACTTAGGGTTCAAAAACAAAGATTCTTATGCCTTAAAAAAATTAAAACAAAATAAAAATAAAAAAATAAAAGATAAACAAATCTAATTATTGATTAGATAGGTGCTTTGGCCTAAACAAGCTTTAGTATTTATGCGAAAGATGATTAGATAAGTTTGAGAAAAAAAAATATATAAAATCCTCTGATTAAGCTGGGCATTTCTGCCTAATAAAGCATAAGTATTCACGCCTAAAAGTGGTTCATATAATAAAATCCTTAGTTTTGTGGCCTTTTTGTTCGAGTCCTTCAGTCCTTGGGGTGTTTTCTCACCCGGTGCCCTAAGACCGTTTGGTTTAGGAGTCATCGATTAAAGGCTCGTTGCATGGGCAGATTAGAAAGCCTAATAGAACTAAGGAATAATACCACCAAAATATATATATATATATAAATAAATGAGGCATATGAGTTAGAGTTAAAGAACCCTTAGTTAAAATTTTCACAGTCACAAGGTGCATATGACTTAGGGTAAAGTAATAGACTAGATGAGAAGTACAATTTGACTCCTTACTTTGATTGATAACAAATTTTTGAATAGAGACTAAGTTTAGGAATGAAAAATTCGGTTTTCCTATAATTTATAGATTACTTAAAACTTACAATAATATTTCAAATATTTTTTCTTTCAAAATGTGTTTTCAAAATACTAACATTTTTCCCTTTCTTTATGGATTTTGTAGGTGCAATCCACTGAAAACCCTCACGAGACAAAACTCGTCCTCTAGGGGTAACCTAGAGGTTTAACGGATTGTTGCACAAGCTCAGTGCAATCGCGTGACATGCGAAAGTGGTCTAATAATCTTTGGTTTAGTTTTGTTATTTTGCTTGAGGACGAGCGAAAGATAGGTATGGGGGTGTGATCGTACACATATTTTGCATTCTTTTTATTACACTCCTACATTTATCGTGTAATAAATCTGCTAATTTCTTTGTCTTAAATGTCTATTTTGTAGAAGATAATAATGAAGAGAAAGAGGATTAAACCAATAAATACTAGTTAAAATCAGATTTAACTGGATCTATTTGGTTAGCTGAGGATGATCCCAGATCTAGTTAGAACAAATTAAGGATTGGGGCAAATGTTCAGCTGAAGATCAGAGCAAATCAGAAAGATAACACCAATGGAAACCAGTAAAATTCAGATTTCTATAAATCCATTTTGGTTAGCAAAAGATCAATCAAGGATAATATCAAATATAGAGAGATAAATGGATAGAGAGAAGATCAACGGATGAGGTGAAGCAAGTTTGACTCAGATTCTGACTGGATACATTTCAGTGTTTGAATCATAAATTTCGCTACTGAATTTCAAATCTGATGATTCAAGATGATTCAGAAAGAGGACTTATAGAGCTACAACACTGAGGTTGATCATATTTCTAATTCTGTCATTTGATAAGTGATATTCAGCAATCAACACGCCAACAAACTGCAGATCAGAACTGAATATCCACATCAAATCAAGTTTGGAGATAAGGGAGGATTCAAATTCAGAAATAGCCAGCTTTCCCTATCTTCATACTCCTCTAACCTCTGCATTTCTTCTATACATATCTGCAACCTCAAAGGCAAAGGGGACGACCAAGGACGACCAAGCAGAGAATAGAACTTAGGATAATTTGTAGTTTGTAACTTAGGTTTTTAGTTTTCTTCTTATGTAATTTTTACTTTTCTTTATGTAAATGAGAGGAGAGGCTACTTTTATGGAGGAATGAGAGCAAGCTTGTACTGCAGGTGACACCAGTGTAAGTGATCTCTTCTTTCATTATTATTTGAATCGAATCAAAGTTCTTTTTCTTTCTTTTACTCTCCTCTGATGTGTTACAATCCAAGAGAATCCGATAGCCTCGAGACTGCTTAGCCATTGCAAGTGTCCTTGATGGCCTATGGTGATGAACAACCCTTCTCTTGCTAGTATACTTTACCCTTTTATTCGTAGTGTAGATCGAGAATGGGGAAGATCCTATATGCCATGCTTGATTGCCTTCAAAGACAAGGTAAGTCGTCGTAACGGATCCAAGGTATATGAGCACTGAAGAGGTAAGTAATTTTTAGGTTATCTTTCTTTTCTTTTATTCTTTAGTTTCAATATCACAAGCTTCAACCATCTTTATCACTCTTTTCCATTTCTTTGTATATAATCTATTTTTTATTTTTTCATCTTCTTAATCTACCAACTTCTTCCTAATTCAACTTTAACTCTTTTTCATTTTCTTTTTAAGAACTAAAGAAGAACTTTAACCATTAATGGTAGCATAAAAGAGAACTTGCTAAATAAGCTTCCATCGCTAGTCCCTCCTTGTGGATCACGACCCGCATAGCCACTTGCTATTGCGGTAGAATTGAGTAACTTGCACTACTGCTATAAAGTTCTGAAATACTGTATTTTGTGTGCAGGTCCAAGCTCAATAAAATTTTGGCGCCGTTACCGGGGAGGGACGGTAAGTAATTCTCTTTAAAGTTTACATTTTTGGTTAACTTTCTTCTTTATTTTTTGTACAGATTTAACAACAAGGAATTCTTGCTGCAGTGGACACATAAGTGGCCTTGGACTCTACTCAAGAAAGCAGAGCCAAAAAGCCCTTAGATTTGCTACAGTCATGTGAAAAACTGAGTGAACTGCTAACATGTATTTTCTGCAGGTTGGCTGAATTGCGTAGTTTAAATATCTGTAGCATTTATCTCCTTGTTTGACTCACTGTATATACATTTTTAACACAACAGTAAAAACTTGATTGTAAATGCTAAAAATGATTTAGACTTTGCATTTAAGCACGTGTCTATTTCATTTCATTTTCTATTTACTGTTGAAGAGTGCTGGAGCTAAGGTATGTGTGCATAGCATTTAGTATAAGGTTCATTCTTGTATGATTGCTTGAATGTTATTTTTTTCTATATACTTGTACACTGCATTAAATTGATTTAAGGGCTTGTCTTATAAACAGATAAGATGGGGAAGTCATTACCCTCCCTTGGCCCACAAATAATCTCCTCACTCACTAACCCAAGCCTAACTAAAAATGATTAGACGTTAGTCGTAGGGACATCTCGGACTCAATTAGGAGATTATCCTAAGGGCGAAAGGTGTTGGAATTTGACTCCTGCCAAATCAGTATCTAGGAAAGGGATTAAGGGCCGAAAGTCCGAAGGTTGGTGGTTACTTAATTAAGGAACGTCTTTGACGGATAACCTCCCACCAATCTTGCCCTGACCTGGCTGATTAGCTTGTGGTCAAAGTCTGTATATACCTCCTACGGATAGTCTAACCAGTTAGGAGTCGTCTAGGTCAAAGGTCTACCCTAACTTAGGTTAGAATTTTTTCTTTTTTGTTTGCTTATTTATTTGTTTTTTTCTTTGTTTGTGTTTTATTATATGATATGGCTTATAACAATAATTTTTCCAATTTTAATGGTAATCCATATTACACACCAACCTCTTTTTCGGATATTACTAACCCGGTATATCATAACTTTAACCAACCTAGTGTGCCGGATTGGTCTTATCCGAATCAATATAACCCATGCCCCCAATCTTATAACCATAATTTCCAGAATAATTTCAACTCTTCGCAGAGTCAGTAGGGATTCACCTCCCCCGAGTCCAATTTTCAACCAACTTGTCCTCCTTATTCACCTTGTCTACAATATTCCCAAGATTCAAACTCAGTTCCACCAGTCCAAAATAGAAAATCATCAATTTTGGAAATGAGTATGCGTGAGTCCAAACATCAATCACAAAATCTAATGGACTTACAATTTTACCACCAATTCCAAAATAACACTTCATCTTTTCAAGACCAATCGCAACAAAATGATGAACCTATCAACTATGAAAAGATGCTTGAAGCCATGTCTCAGGCTCAAAACGCTCGTAATCATGACATAGATATGATGGTCCAAACTCTACGTTCTCACCATTTGGCCAGTTCTGACGTCGTTAACCATTCTGTTAGAGCTGAAGAGTCATGTTGTTTTGGAAAACAAGGTTTCATTTCAGCACAATCATTTGAACTTGCCCAAACTCCAAATTTTGAAAATGATATTGACAGTTTGGCAAGTTATTCCTTTTCTGAAATAGAACTTGAGAATGAATATGATCATGAACCTCAACTAGTGATTCAATTCTACTTCCTGATTCAATTATGACTCCAGTGTCTTCATCTGATTTCAATCTTTTTCCTGAGTCAACTTTGGATCCTGTGCCAATTCATAATGAAATTGAATCGCCGATCTTTGATGATCATTTTATTGAACTTGACCAATTTCATACTTTTGAAAGTCCCATTGATAAATTGACAAGTTCTCATTTTTATGAAATTGAACTCAATGAGAAATGTGACCTAGATTCTCCAATTTGTGATCCAGTTCAAATTCCCGAATCAATATTGACTCCTGTTTTATTACCCGATTTGAGTAATATTTTAGAGTCAGTTTTGATTCCCACACCTGTCATTCTTGAACTTGAATCACCAATATTAAGTCACATTCCATTGTGAGAAAATGAATGTGGACTTGAGTATGAACTTCTTGATTTGGACCCATTTTCTGAACCAATCTCGACTACTGAACCTTTACTTAATTTAAGTCACTTTCCTCAGTCGATATTAGTTCCCGTACTTTCTAAGTCCAAGTCAATCATTCTATCTTTTCACACTTCATTTTGGGACAAGGCGGTTGACAAATTTGACTCCGAAATTAATTATGGAATTTGGAAATTAGATGGGGTTAAATTTTTAATAAAAATCCTTCGTGGATACAAAGTCGAATGGGTTATATTAGAGAGATTTTTAGTGGGTTCCTCCGAACTCCTTACAAAGTCGATTGGGCCGTATTTTGTGGACCAATCAAACCACCACCGAAACCGCCACCTTAAGGTAGTATTTTTCTTCCCTGTCTTCTTTTTCATGCATCTATGCATTAATTCATACATTGAGGACAATGCATGAGATAGGTGTGGGGGAGGGTTCTAACATAACCTAGGTTTTTCTTTTTACTAAAAAAAAAATTTCTTGACTTTTAAGAAACTTTTTGAAAATAGAAACAATATTTTGACATATTTTTTGTAAGAAATTAAGTCAATTTTAAGGAATAGGAAAATCAAAATTAGGATTTCTTAAACTTGGTCAAAATAAGATTATTTGTTTGATTTTTAGGGTTAGGAAGATAATTTGTTAAAGTAATTTAGTTTTGATCTTTACCTTAATGAAATATGCACCCTTCATACACTTACACACTTAGGGTTCAAAAACAAAGATTCTTATGCCTTAAAAAAAATAAAAACAATAAAAATAAAAAAATAAAAGATAAACAAATCTAATTATTGATTAGATAGGTGCTTTGGCCTAAGCAAGCCTTAGTATTTATGCGAAAGATGATTAGATAAGTTTGAGAAAAAATATATATATATATAAAAATCTTCTGATTAAGCTAGGTATTTGTGCAATAAAGCATAAGTATTCACGCCTAAAAGTGGTTCATATAATAAAATCCTTAGTTTTGTGGCCTTTTGATCGAGTCCTTAAGTCCTTGGGGTGTTTTCTCACCCGGTGCCCTAAGACCGTTTGGTTTGGGAGTCATCGATTAAAGGCTCGTTATATGGGCAGATTAGAAAGCCTAATAGAATTAACGAATAATACCACCAACTATATATATATAATAAATGAGGCATAAGAGTTAGAGTTAAAGAACCCTTAGTCAAAATTTTCACAGTCACAAAGTACATATGACTTAGGGTAAAGTAATAGACTAGATGAGAAGTACAATTTGACTCCTTACTTTGATTGATAACAAATTTTTGAATAGAGACAAAATTTAGGAATTAAAAATTCGATTTTTCTATAACTTATAGATTATTTAAAACTTACAATAATATTTCAAATATTTTTTCTTTCAAAATGTGTTTTCAAAATACTAACATTTTTCTCTTTCTTTATGGATTTTGTGGGTGCAATCCACTGAAAACCCTCACGAGACAAAACTCGTCCTCTAGGGGTAACCTAGAGGTTTAATGGCTTGTTGCACAAGCTCAGTGCAATCGCGTGATATGCGAAAGTGATCTAATAATCTTTAGTTTAGTTTTGTTGTTTTGCTCGAGGACGAGCGAAAGATAGGTGTGGGGGTGTGATCGTACACATATTTGTATTCTTTTTATTACACTCCTACATTTATCATGTAATAAATCTGCTAATTTCTTTGTCTTAAATGTATATTTTGTAGAAGATAATAACGAAGAGAAAGAGGATTAAATCAAATAAATAACAGTTAAAATCAGATTTAACTGGATCTATTTAGTTAGCTGAGGATGATCCCAGGTCTAGTTAGAACAAATTAAGGATTGGGGCAAATGTTCAGCTGAAGATCAGAGCAAATCAGAAAGATAACACCAAATGGAAACTAGTAAAATTCAAATTTCTATAAATCCATTTTTGTTAGCTAAAGATCAATCGAGGATAATATCAAATACAGAGAGATAAATGGATAGAGAGAAGATCAACGGATGAGATGAAGCAAGTTTGACTCAGATTCTGACTGGATATATTTCAGTATTTGAATCATAACTTTCGCTACTGAATCTCAAATCTGATGATTCAAGATGATCCAGAAAGAGGACTTATAGAGCTACAACGCTTAGGTTGATCACTATTTTTATTCTGTCATTTGATAAGTGATATTTAGCAATCAATACGGCAACAAACTGTAGATCAGAACTGAATATCCATATCAAATCAAGTTTGGAGATAAGAGGAGGATTCAAATTCAGAAATAGCCAGCTTTTCCTATCTTCATACTCCTCTAACCTCTGCATTTCTTCTATAAATACCTGTAATCTCAAAGGCAAAGGGGACGACCAAGGACGACCAAGCAGAGAATAGAACTTAGGATAATTTGTAGTTTGTAACTTAGGTTTTTAGTTTTCTTTTTATGTAATTTTTACTTTTCTTTATGTAACTGAGAGGAGAGAATACTTTCATGGAGGAATGAGAGCAAGCTTGTACTACAGGTGACACCAGTGTAAGTGATCTCTTCTTTCATTATTATTTGAATCGAATCAAAGTTTCTTTTTCTTTCTTTACTCTTGTTTTCTTTTACTCTCCTCTGATGTGCTGCAATCTAAGAGAATCCAATAGCCTCGAGACTGCTTAGCCGTTGCAAGTGCCCTTGATGGCCTATGGTGATGAACAACCCTTCTCTTGCTAGTATAGTTTGCCCTTTTATTCGTAGTGTAGATCGAGAATGGGGAAGATCCTATACGCCATGCTTGATTGCCTTTAAAGACAAGGTAAGTCATCGCAACGGATCCAAGGTATATAAGCACTGAAGAGGTAAGTAATTTTAGGTTATCTTTCTTTTCTTTTATTCTTCAGTTTCAATATCACATGCTCCAACCATCTTTATCACTCTTTTCCATTTCTTTGTATATAATCTATTTTTCATTTTTCCATCTTCTTAATCTACCATCTTCTTCCTAATTCAACTTTAACTCTTTTTTCATTTTCTTTTTAAGAACTAAAGAAGAACTTTAACCATTAATGGTAGCATAAAAGAGAACTTGCTAAACAAGCTTCCATCGCTAGTCCCTTCTTGTGGATCACGACCCACATTGCCACTTGCTATTGCGGTAGAATTGAGTAACTTGCACTACTGTTATAAAGTTCTAAAATACTGTATTTTGTGTTCAGGTCCAAGCTCAATCAATTCTCAGAGACCAGAGAGAGTGACCATGCAGATATAGATTTTAGGCCAGTTTTTCATTCTTTTTATTGTAAGTTTTTATTTTTCTTTTTATATAATTTTCAGTAATTCAGAGGAGATCAGAGTTTCATAGGAGCGAGAGTGAAGCTTGTACTAAGAGTGACACCGGTGTCAGTTGTTCTTCTCTTCTCTTATTGTTACCACATTGAATCTAAAGTACATTTTTTATGTTCTTCTTTGTTTTTGTGTTCTTCTTCTTCTTTTCTACTTCTCTTCTTTTTGTATCAATTACTATCCAAGTGAGTCTTATAGCATCGAAAGAGCCTTACCTTTGCAAGTGTCACCGATAGCTCATGATGATGGATCTTAGTCTCAATCTGTATCATTTTATACTTGTATCGTCTTGATGATGTAATGTGGAAGAGACAGGAATCAACTCTTATAGGTTATACGCTAATTGCCTCCACTTCAAGGTAACATCGTCGCCACATATTCAAGATATGTATTTGTCCGGAGGAGGTAAGTATTTCTTTTAGTTTTCTTTCTTTTAATTCTTTAGTTTAGATCACTACAAATTCCCAACTATTTTATTACTCTTTTTAATTTCTTTATATAAACCTATTTTTTATTTTCTCCACCTTCTAAATCTACCACTTTCTTCCTAACTTAACTTTAACCTATTTTTCCTTTTCTTTTAGAAAAACTAAAAGAAGATCTTTAACCATTGAATGTAACTTTAAAGAGAACTTGCTAAAAAAGCTTTCATCGCTAGTCCCTCCTTGTGGATCACTACCCGCATAGCCACTTGCTATAGCGGTAGTATTAAGTACTTGCACTCTTTATTCTAAGTTCTAAAATTCTGTATTCTTGGGTGCAGGTAAAACATCAATCAAATTTTGGTGCCGTTGCTGGGGGAGAGACTGTAAGTAATTCTCTTTTTTAAGTTTACATTTTTTTGGTCAACCTTCTTCTTTGTTCTTGGTGTACAGGTTTAAAAACACGAAAATTTTTGCTGCAGTGGACATATAAGTGGCCCTGGACACTGCCCAAGAAAGTAGATCCCAGAAGCTCCCAGATTTGTTACATTCCAGTGGCAATCTGAGTGAATTACTACTCTGTATTTTTTCAGGTTGGCTGAATTGCAAAGCTAAATTTCTACAGCTATCTATTTTCTTGATTAACTCACTGTACTTACTTTCTAACCTCAATAGTAAAATGATATTTGTTAAATGATAAAAACAGATTAGACTTTATTTTTAGGCATGTGTCTAATTCATTTACATTTTATATTACTGTTAAAAAGTGCTGGAGCAAAAGGTACGTATGCATAGTATATAGCTTAGGAAACATTCTTGAGTGAATATTTGCTTGTTGAATGTTACTTTTCTATATCCTACACACTTTGTACAATCAATCTTAAGGGCTTATCCTATAAACAAGACAATGTGGGGAAGTCATTACTCTCCCTTAGCCCACAAACAATCTCCTCACTCACTAACTCAAGTCTAACTAAAACTGAGCAGGCATTGGCCCTAGGGACATCTCGGACTCATATAAGAGACTGACCTAAGGGGGAAGTTGATTTGAATTTGACTCTTGCCAAATTGGTGTCTAAGGTTGGGGATTGAAGGGTGAAACCCCGAAGGTGGTGGTTTGACAAAATTAGCCCGTTGCTTAGGCACGTATACCTCTCACTGATCTTGCCCTACCTGGCCGATTTACTTGCTGTCTGATTCAACAATATACCCCCCATGGACAGTCTAACTAGTTAGGAGTCATCTAGGTCTAAGGTCTACCTTAACTTAGGTTAGATTTTTTTCTTTTTATTTTGCTTATTTGTTTTCTTTGTTTGTGTTTGATATTTCTTGTGTGATATGGCTTATAACAACAATTTTTCTAATTTTAATGATAATCCATATTTCACCCCATTTGACTCGGATAATTCCAACCAGATTTTTTACAAAATGAACCAACCAAATACACCGGGTTGGACTTATCTGTATCAATATAACCCATGCCCCCAATCGTATGACCATAATTTCTAAAATAATTTCAACTCTTCATAGAGTTAATGGGGATTCACCTCCCCCGAGTCTAATTTTCATCCAACTTGTCTCCTTATTCACCTTGTCCACAATTTTCACAATATTCATTCTCCGATTTTGCTTCCTATACTCCTTTTCTAGACCAACTCATTGAAGAAAAATCCGAGTTAGAAAAGAGTATAAAGCCATTCAGGAGGCCGAACAAAATTTCAGGCCTCCCCAATTCTACAATATTTTAAGATTCATACTCAGTTTCACTAGTTCAAAATAGAAAACCATCAATCTTAGAAATGAGTATGCATGAGTCCAAACAACAATCACCAAATCTGATGGACTCACGATTTCACCACAAATTCCCAAACAAAACTTCATCTTTTCAAGTCCAATCGCAACAAAACGGTGAACCAATCGACTATGAAAAGCTTCTTGAAGCCATGACTCAGGCTGAAATCATTCCTAATCATGACATAGATATAATGGTTAAAACTCTCCATTCTCACCCTTTGACCATTCTTGATGTCGCTAACCGTTTTGTTAGAGCTAAAGAATCATGTTATTTGGAAAAACAAGATTCTATTTCAGCACACCACCCATTTGAACTTGCCAAAACTCCAAAATTTGAAAATCACATTGACATTTTGGTAAGTTATCCCTTTCCTGAAATTAAACTTGAGAATGAATATGATCCTGAACCTCAACTTGGTAATTTAATTCTACTTCCTGATTCAATAATGACTCCGGTGTCTTCACCTGATTTCAATCCTTCTCCAGAGTCCACATTGGATCCTGTGCCTGTCCATCTGGAAATTGAATCACCAATATTTATGATCATCATATTGAACTTGACCAATTTCATACTTTTGAAAGTCCTATTGACAAATTGGAAAGTTCCCATTTTTATGAAATTGAACTCAATGAGGAATGTGACATTGAGTCTCAAATTTGTGATCCAGTTTAAATTTCTGAATCAATATTGACTCCTGTTTTGCTACCTGATCTGATCAATATTTTAGAATCAGTTTTGATTCCCATACCTGTGATTCTTGAACTTGAATCACCAATCTTAGAAAGTCACATTCCATTGTGGGGAAATGAATATTGACTTAAGTTTCAACTTCTTGATTTGGACCCACTTCCTGAACAAATTTTGACTCCTGAACCTTTACTTAACTTCAGTCATTTTTCTGAGTCGATTATAGTTCATGTCCTTCCTGATTCCAGATCAATCATTCCATCTTTTCATACTCTATTTTGGGACAGAGGTGTTGATAATAATGACTCTGAAATTAGTTTGAAAATTTGGAAATTAGATGGGTTAAAATTCTTAATAAAAATCATTCATAATATATATATATATATATATATATATTATATATATATATATATATATATATATATATATATATATCATTTTAGTGGTTATATTAGAGAGGTTTCTGGTGGGTTCCTCCGAACTCCACGTAAATTAGATTGGGCCGCATTTTGTGGACCAATCAGACCACCACCGGAGCCAACACCTTAAGGTAATATTTTTCTTCCCTTTCTTCTTTTTCATGCATATATGCATTAATTCATACATTTGTTGGCCCAAGAGGTTACACTCTCTTGTTTTGTGTTTTGATGATGACAAACCAAATAAGAGCTACTTGGTACTAATGAATTTGTTCAAGATAAGTTTCAGGTTTTGTACCATGTTTGGAGATCATTGGCTTAGCTTTTGCAAGAACTTCTAAGTTTCACATAGCAAGGAAGGCAAATTGCACAATCAAGGAAGGATCATAGAAGAGAAGGCACAAGCAAGGCATTGGATGGCTCAAAGACTTGAAGATTGCTCAAAGAGTATTTAATCATTGTATTTTTAGTTTTATACCTTATTAAAGAATAGTGGATAGGTTTGAAGCTCTATCACACACGTTTTTGCGCACATGTTTATTCCAAAATGTTTTCTTATAATTTATACAAAACATTTTGTTTACAAGATTTGGCCTACAGATATATATTTGTGTTTTATACAAATCTATGTTCAAAACTATTTTTGTCAAAATCAAAATCCCCTTTTATTTTCTCTTCAAAATCCTGATTTTTGACCTGAGCCAGTCGACCGAACGGTCGACCGGACCTATGACAGGTTTGGCCGGTTGACCGTCCCAGTCGACCGTGGCTCTGGCTGTGCACGTATCTGTGTGCACGTTGTATCGGTCGACCGACCGGTCGACCGACTGTAAGCAACTTTGCTCTCGGTTAGATTGGGTCGACCGGGCGGTCGACCGCTGGCCTGCAACGGTCATATTTTTGAACTTGCGGTCGACCGACCGGTCGACCGACAGAGCCGTTTGAACAGTAACGGGCATTTTTTTTGAGCTGTTTATTTTTGTCTTTTTCTCACTTAAGTGAGTTTAAATGACCTGTTTTGGGTTTAATACATTCTGATTAGCCTTAAAAAATTTTATCTTCTAACCCTAGCCCTCTTCTATAAATAGGGGTGTTTGGGGAGATTGGTTCACCTAATTATTACAAGAAAAATTCAAAAGTTTAAGGCATTCAAAAGAGCTTGGTTTTTGGTTTTTGTGCTGAAATTTCTCTCTCATTTTCTGAAGTGTTTTTCAAAAGAACTCTCTGATTTCATTTTCTTTTCTCCTTGCACACAAGAGCTTCATTCCTACTGATTGTTCTCTAAGGACCTTTTGTAAGGGAAGAGACAATTGAAAGAGAGAGTTTGTGGTCTTTTGACTACTCAAAAATTCCTTGTACTTGAGATTGTGGAGTTGGGTACTCCATTGTATTTGTGATCTTTGTGATAGTGGAAGTAGCTAGAATCCTTCTGGGGAAGGCGGGGAGTAGAGCTGGGTGCTCGAATCTCGATAACATATCTTTGTGTTTGCGATTGGTTACTTTTCCTTGTCATTACTTATTGCTTGAGATTGTCATTGCCATATTCATTTTCATTCATATTGTCAATCATTATTCCATACAACAAGGTTGCATTGCGCACCTCTAACTCATTTTATGAGGAAGCCGGAGGAAGGAGTTCAGAGCCCTTAATAGGGAATTCGGCTCTTAGTCTTGTTTTGGGAGATTGTTGCATTACATTTGCATCATAATTTTTAAATTGCTCTTTGATTAGCATCATCACCTATTCACCCCCCTCTAGGTGATTTTCAATTGGTATCAGAGCTTGGACTCTAGGTTTTGGCTTAACATCCATAGAGAGATCCTTAAAATTTGCTAATCAACATTTCTCATTTCATTCATTCATCACTAGTAAACATGGCCGATAACATTAAATCCCCACCTAAATTTGATGGACTCAACTTCCCTATTGGAAGGTTAGGATGACTATCTTTTTGCAATCATTAGGTAGTTTAGTGGCTAAGTCCTTGACCAAACCCTATGTAGCACCCGATAGTGATGAGAGCACATGGACCGACTTCAACTTTAGAGAATATGAGGCTAACTCCAAGGCCCAAACTCCCTTTTAACCGCCTTGAATGAGGATGACCTTACACGGGTAATTCATTGCCAATCCGCCTATGAGATTTGGCAACACTTATTGGTCACACATGAAGGGACTTCACAAGTCAAGAGAGCTAAGATAGATCTCTTGAGGTCTAAATATGAATCATTTAAAATGCTTGATGATGAATCTATTGATTGTATGATTACTAGATTCACTAAAATCACCAATGGTCTTTCTTCCTTAGGTGACGTCATCTCCAACGATCAAAAGGTGCGCAAAGTGATTCGGGCTCTTCCTCCATCTTGGGAGATAAAGGCCACCACCTTGAAGGAATTGAACGACAAAGATGAGATGGACATCATTAGTCTCATTGGGAACCTAAAGACCTATGAGATGGAGAAGAAAGCAAGAGAAGAGGCCGCTCCAACAAAGAAGAAGTCCTTAGCTTTCAAGTCTTCATCCACTCTTGAAGACGATGAAAAAGATGAAGAAGAAGATGAGGAGCTCTCCCTCCTTGTGTGAAATGTCAAAAGGATGTACCGGAGGAACAAGCTCAACTTCCGGAGAAAATTTGAAGGCAAAGAGGAGAGGAAAATTATATGCTACAATTGCCAAAAGCCCGGACACATCATGGCGGATTGCCCGGAGTTCAAGAAGAAGATGACCTCCTCCTTCAAACCAAAGAAATCGGAAGAAAAGAAAGCGTATAAGGCAACTTGGGATTCGGAAAGCGAGTCCGAGGAAGAGGCGGATGTAGCAAATATGTGTTTCATGGCAAACACACCTAAGGTAACCCCTCAACCCCTTGATGATGAAGATGATGAATTAAGTAAGGAAGTTCTTGTACATGCTTTTGTTGAACTTTCTGAAACTTATGATAATAAGAAAATTGAATGCTTTAAATTACAAAAGGAAGTTGCTTTTCTTAAAAATCAACTTGCTATGGTTTCCAAAGAAAAAGATGATATTTCTTCCAACCTCATTTCTATTCAAAATGAATTTAGCGCCTACAAGGTTCTTGTAAGGCTAAATTTCCTATTGTTGATGAAAAAGAAATTTCCTCTTTAAAAACTAAAATGGTTGATTTTGAAAAGGTTTTGAAAGATTGTGCTTTTAACACTAAGAAACTTGAGGAAAATTTTTCTAAAAAGCACACATCGTATGCTAAGATTCCTCATGCTCACACTACACCTAACACTTCTCATGTTCATGCTCACAAAGCTCATGCTCACAAATCACACACCCATTATGCTTTTAAATATGGTAGAGTATATAGATGCACATATTGTGGTAAAAATGGACATTTAGCTAAGTTTTGTTATGATCAATTAAATAGATCCAATAATCTTGTTTGGGTTCATGGCTCTAACCCTCAAGGACCCAAGAAAATGTGGGTACCAAAATCAAGTCCTAAATTGTTTGATGTAGGTACACACCAAGGCTCCAAGACGTAGGGAGCGGTGGTACCTTGATAGTGGTTGTTCGAGACACATGACGTGGGATATCAACAACTTTACAACCCTATCAAGGTACATGGAAGGTGGCTCCGTCACCTTCGGGGATGACTCCAAAGGAACTATCATCGGTATAGGTAACATTCAAATTGGTGCATCTCCTATTATTGAGAATGTTGTTTTAGTTGAAGGTTTGAAACATAATTTGCTTAGCATTAGTCAATTTTGTGATCGTGGACTTAAAGTTGTTTTTGATGATTGTTCTTGCAAGATTTTTGATATTAAAACAAATAATTGTATTCTCACCGGTTTTCGTGATGATAATGTTTATATCATTGACATGCTTAATATTGAGTGTTCTACTAAATGCTTGAATGCTTTTGATGAAAATTCTTGGCTTTGGCATAGAAGATTAGGACATGCTTCTTTTGAACATCTTTCTAGGATTAATTCAAAGGAATTGGTGAAGGGTATTCCTTGCTTGAAGTTTGAGAAAGACCGCATTTGTGGTGCATGCCAACTTGGGAAACAAACCAAGTCTTCCTTCAAACCAATCAAGGATATCATGTCAACTAGGCCTTTAGAATTAATTCATATGGATCTTTTTGGACCTACTAAAACTAAGAGTTTAAATGGTAGTAGATATGCATATGTTTTGGTTGATGATTTTTCCCGTTTCACTTGGGTTTTCTTTTTGGAACACAAAGATCAAACCTTTTCTCATTTTAAGATTTTTCGAAAAAGGGTTGAAAAAGAAAAAGGTTTTCCGATTTTGAAAATAAGGAGTGATAGAGGTGGTGAGTTTGTAAACCAACTCTTCATGACTTATTGTGATGAAAAGGGAATTAAGCATGAAATGTCTTGTCCTAGGACTCCACAACAAAATGGAGTTGTAGAAAGGAAAAATAGAACACTTTAAGAGATGGTTAGGACAATGATAAGTGAATACGACCTCCCTCAATATTTATGGGCCGAGGCCGTAAACACCGCATGCTATATATCTAACCGTATTTATTTGTGTAAAAATTCTTCCAAAACATCTTTTGAAATGTATCACTCTAGAAAACCTAATGTTGCTTATTTCAAAGTTTTTGGATGCAAGTGTTTTGTTTTAAATACTAAAGAGAAATGGGTAAATTTGATGCTAAGGCTTATGAAGCAATTTTTGTTGGATATTCTACAACTAGTAAAGTTTATAGAGTATTCATTAGATCTTCTCGTACCATTGAAGAATCCATGCATGTTAAATTTGAAGAATCTAATATGGTTGTTGAGAATGTTGTAGAGATTGAACCATTAGGTGAAGACATGGAGAGACTATCCTTGAAGGACTCACCCGCTCAAGAAGAAAAGCAAGAATCTATTGGTGATGTTCAAGAGGATAAAGAGGAAAGCTCTCAACCGCTTCCTAAAGCTTGGAGATACGCTACAAATCATCCTAAGGAGCTCATCTTGGGTGATGCATCTAAAGGAGTCACAACGCGCTCCAAACTCCATGACCTATGTGGTAACTTTGCTTTCATTTCTCATTTTGAACCCAAAGGCATTCTCGAAGCCGAGACGGACCCATATTGGTTGCTTGCCATGCAAGAGGAACTCAATCAATTTGAGCGCAACCAAGTTTGGCACCTTGTTCCTAAACCCCACGATAGACCAATAATTGGTACTAAGTGGATCTTTAGAAACAAGATGGATGAGTCCGGAAATGTCCTTAGGAATAAAGCTAGGTTAGTGGCCCAAGGTTACACTCAAGTTGAAGGAATTGACTTTGAGGAGACCTTTGCACCCGTAGCACGGCTTGAAGCCATACGGATGACACTAGCTTTTGCATCTTTCAAAAATTTTAAACTTTTTCAAATGGATGTAAAAAGTACATTTTTGAATGGTTTTATTAATGAAGAAGTTTATGTTTCTCAACTCCCGGTTTTGTTGATCATGTTCATCCCGATTTTGTTTTTAAACTTGATAAAGCTTTATATGGATTGAAACAAGCTCCTAGAGCTTGGTATGAAAGGCTTTCTAGTTTTCTTATTTCAAATGATTTTATTAAAGGCAAAGTAGACACCACTCTATTCACTAAGCATGTTGATAATGATATATTAATTGTACAAATTTATGTTGATGATATAATTTTTGGTTCTACTAATGAGCTTTTGTGCAAGGATTTTGAAAAGGTAATGCAACTTGAGTTTGAAATGTCTTCAATGGGTGAGCTCAATTTCTTCCTTGGACTCCAAATCAAGCAATTGCAAAACGGGACGTTCATAAGTCAAGCCAAGTACGCAAAGAAACTTGTAAAGAAGTTTGGACTTGAAGGCTCAAAGACTTGCAACACTCCCATGGCAACTACAACCAAGCTTGATAAAGATGACCAAGGTAAAAATGTTGATATTAAATTATATAGAAGTATGATAGGAAGTCTTTTATATTTAACGGCAAGTAGGCCGGATATCATGTTTAGTGTGTGTCTTTGTGCTAGATTTCAATCGTGTCCTAAAGAGTCCCATCTTATTGCGGTAAAACGCATTATTCGTTATATTAAGGGCACTATTGGGATGGGTCTATGGTATCCGAAAACCGGAGATTTCTCAATGACGAGTTATTCGGATGCCGACTATGCGGGTTGTAGAGTAGATAGAAAGAGTACTAGTGGGACATGTCAATTTCTTGGTAATTGTCTTGTTTCATGGTCCTCTAGGAAACAAAATTCCGTAGCACTCTCAACCGCCGAGGCGGAGTATGTTGCCGCAGGGGCTTGTTGTGCACAAGTCCTTTGGATGAAACATACTCTCCTTGATTTTGATTTGCATTTTGATCATATAAAATATTTGTGATAATACTAGTACTATACACATGACTAAGAATGCAAATCAACATAGTAAGACCAAGCACATTGAGATTAGATATCACTTTCTTAGAGATCATTTTGAGAAAGGAGATATAGATATTGATTATGTTTCCACGGATTTACAACTAGCCGATATTTCACTAAACCACTTGATTTTGCTAGATTCTCGTTTATTTGTGGAGAACTTAATGTTTGTGTTATTGAATAGACATGTTTTTCATAACCCTTTTGATGTATGACAAAAAGGGGGAGAATAAGTTTACATGGGACAAAAATAAGTTCATTTGGTCTTGGTTCCATATGAATTTATATGTTTTGGTTTTATGAGTTTTTGTTATGAGTCTTGTGTTTTATGAATTTGAGAACTCTTGTATTTTGTGTTTTATTGGTATTGTTTCAATTTGGTTTCAATTGGCATCAAGAGTATGTTTTTGTGTTTTTAATAAATTCTTGTGTTTTTCATATAGCATAAATATAGCATAATTTGAGGGGGAGTCTTCTCCTCCCCCATATTTTTGTCTATAACCTATTTGTTTTGTCATCATCAAAAAGGGGAGATTGTTGGCCCAAGAGGTTACACTCTCTTGTTTTGTGTTTTGATGATGACAAACCAAATAAGAGCTACTTGGTACTAATGAATTTGTTCAAGATAAGTTTCAGGTTTTGTACCATGTTTGGAGATCATTGGCTTAGCTTTTGCAAGAACTTCTAAGTTTCACATAGCAAGGAAGGCAAATTGCACAATCAAGGAAGGATCATAGAAGAGAAGGCACAAGCAAGACATTGGATGGCTCAAAGACTTGAAGATTGCTCAAAGAGTATTTAATCATTGTATTTTTAGTTTTATACCTTGTTAAAGAATAGTGGATAGGTTTGAAGCTCTATCACACACGTTTTTGCGCACATGTTTATTCCAAAATGTTTTCTTATAATTTATACAAAAACATTTTGTTTACAAGATTTGGCCTACAGATATATATTTGTGTTTTATACAAATCTATGTTCAAAACTATTTTGTCAAAATCAAAATCCCCTTTTATTTTCTCTTCAAAATCCTGATTTTTGACCTGAGCTAGTCGACCGAACGGTCGACCGGACCTATGACAGGTTTGGCCGGTCGACCGTGGCTCTGGCTGTGCACGTATCTGTGTGCACGTTGTATCGGTCGACCGACCGGTCGACCGACTGTAAGCAACTTTGCTCTCGGTTAGATTGGGTCGACCGGGCGGTCGACCGCTGGCCTGCAACGGTCATATTTTTGAACTTACGGTCGACCGACCGGTCGACCGACAGAGCCGTTTGAACAGTAACGGGCATTTTTTTTGAGCTGTTTATTTTTGTCTTTTTCTCACTTAAGTGAGTTTAAATGACTGATTGGTATCCAATGTTGCATATTTTACCACATAATTCCCATGCATTTAGTTAATAAATATATGATTTTTACTCATCTTCTCTATATATTTGCAGGTACACACTTTAATGGAGAGAAAGCCAATAATCACTTTAATTAGCAATAATTAAAGGGATTAAATCCAAGATCAAGATAAAGCCAAGATTTGAAGTTGGATTTAGTTAAGATCCGCGCGCCCAATGAAGAATCTAGAAGGCCACGTGGATAACCACCTAACAACCTGATCCCAACAAAAAATCTGGGCTCAACGGCCCAGATTTTGCCGCCAGATCTGGGAGATTGCCCCGCGCGCGCGCGGCAGTTACAAGTCTGTTGAGATCCGGATTTTGCGCCAACCACCTGGATCTCGAAGCTTCTCTCTGGGGCTATAAATATTGGACCATAGACCTGCGAAAAAAATAGAGAATGGAGAAGAGAGGAGAAATTGTTAGTTGTTGTAATTTTCATAGGTTTTTCTCTAGGTTTAGTTCTTTAGTCCCTCTTCTTCTTCCCTAGATACTTTGTAAAAGAGAGAGATTGTGAGAGAGAGAGCTTGTGTAATCAAGGTGTGACAACTTGAAGCAACAAGGATTCATCCATTCTCCTTCCTCTACTTGAGCTTGGTTCTAGTTTACTTGCTTTCTTTAATTGCTTTCTTTACTTGCTTGCTTTAAATCCTTGCAATTTAATTCATGCTTTTTTTACTTTTCTTATGGCTTGTAGCTAATTCTTTCTCCATGTACTAGCTAACCACTAGCCTTTCCATCTTCACTAACTCATGGGTGATTGCTTTATTTCATCTTGCAAGTTGGATGGTCTTCTCTTCTCCGATGGGTTAAACCACCCTTCATCTACATGAGAAAGTAATTAGATCAACACGCAAGACGAAACCTACGCCGATGGAGTGACAACATGAGGCACGCCTTCACTATCACGGAGTTT